>JAOPJJ010000093.1:7024012-7034129 GCA_027122795.1 Enchelyopus cimbrius | reverse complement strand
CCCCCCCCCCCCCCCCCCCCCCCCCCACCCCCCCCCCCCCCCCCCCCCCCGCCCCTCCGGGGGGGGGGCGGCGGCGAAGAGTTCAGGTTTTTTTTTTTTAAGCTAGCAAATGTTTAGACACGGATGCTAAATTATTCTGTTTTTAGTTGTGTTTTTTTTGTTGGGGGGGGGGGGGGGGTGATTACGTGTGCGCGTGCAATGGAAAGTCTTAAGTTGTACAATTGCATGGATGACTACTTGTTACGTTGGCCTCGACTCCTTGGCCCTAGGTTCAAATGTTTCTTTTTAAGCCGTGTTTGTTTTCCTAGATAGCAACATTGTCATCACATTGTGCCCACCCCTAACGACACCACCTTGGTTAATGGGTGTCATTTTGAAGCATTTTCATCAACCGTACGGTGACGCACTCAATGTGAGTATGTGTCAAACGTACGGTCAGTGGGCTGTGCGGACTCCTTTTTGTTTAGGTGGCAGCTTTTGTTTCCTTTTCAATGACAGTTGAGAAGCTGGCAAATCTAAGCAATTCCCGTCTACGTTTTCCGATTTTTATTTTTTTTGGGGGGGGGGTTTGTTGTTGCGGAAGTCAGCGTTTGAGGACCTCCCTTGTTGATTTTTTGTATGCATTATATTTAAATGTTTATTTGTAAGAAAATAGAAAAAAATTCAATTGAAAACTTGTTTCCGGATTCTGAATTGATATCTGGGATCCGCGCCTTTTTGGAGATGGGGTTTACAACGGAAGAATTGGTGAGCTACAAAGCCATGCCAGAAGATTGAAAGATGAATGCTTCAGATGCATTGATAAATAATAAGGAATCAACGTTTTACTTTCTTCTTATGAGGTTCATTGGGTCACAAAAGTTTTTATTGGTAAGGTTTGTATATTACTTGTAAAGTAATTATTTCTTCATTGCCCTCAGCTTTTAGTTTTCATTTAGGTAAACACGGATCAATTGTGTTGTAAAATCTGCCCTTCAGTATTATTTGTTTATGAAAGAAAGGATTTTAGAGTTTAGAATAGTATTTATTCTGGCAAAGGATTAAATTGGCTGTACTTTTATGTCAGTAATGGTTAATAACTTATAGAATCTAGTACAAGGTTACAATCAAGAGGCCAAACTCTTGCATACTCAGGATGAATCAATGCTTTTATTTCAGCGTTAGAGGGTCACATTCACAATGAAAATGCATTTTTTTCCCAGAAAAATACTTCCATAATCATTTAAGAAATGAGACTCAATGGGTGAAGTGAGATAACAAGCGTATATTTTGCTCCACAGAGCATATTAAAGGCAAAACTTCTTTTTATTTCTGTGATGACAAGACATTAGCATGAAACACAAATTCAGTTGATGTGTACCATTTCCATCAATCTACTGTTACTGCTGTCCCATTTAGGGGCAGATTATTCAGTCAATCCATTCCAGATCAGCACAAAGTAATGATGCCCCCAAATTGACTCAAAACGGTTCAAACCAAAGGACAGTACATTGCTCATTTTTTAATTCTGCTTTCATGTAGAACTTCAGTTTGATGCTTGCTGTCCAACTCCCTTGGGGCACGTCTGGGTTATGCCATGTAGAATATGGCTAACTCGCACACAGTCAATTAAGACTTCTCTGTGTTCTCTTCGTAACATCAGGGAGTGTAAGACTCACTTGACAAGCTGTGTTCTACACATCAGCGCTTCCTCTCGGATGTTCCCCCAATCAAGTGTGGATAAATAAGGAAGACACAATTAAATGGAGCAACAACTTCAGTATAAACCTGTAGCTCCTATTCCAATATCCAACATGAAGGACTGATGTCCTACAACCAGGCAACCTAGCGCAACAGCTGATAGTTATGTGACCTGTAGGCTACGTATAACGCTTTCTCAACCTACTTTTGAGTATCAGGGAGGAAGGCAGTCAGTGACTGCTTTTCTGTTCACTCAGCTTATATCATAATGAAGTGACGTTGGCCTGTCATCAAACATGGGAACCAGGAGCTCACTTTTCAGGTGGTTTTAGATGTTATTTTCTGAACAACAAGATATGTACAGTTCAGATTACCATTATATCTACTGCTGCATGAAGAGCCTTGGTCTGATGAATGATTGCTGAAATGAACAGGATTTGATCACAAAGGTACAAAAGGGAAGTGAATTGATCGTCTTTCAACAATGTCTTGACCGTTGGTGAACCATTGGTATTTCCACGTACTTTGAAGTGTTTCTGGCAAATATTTGCAAAAAACAGTAAAATGCTTGAGATTTAGATGATTACAAAAACGTTCATTGCTCAGACAGAAATGTAGTCCTAGGCTATTTCAGTCTTTTAAATTAAGCTATCTTCAGCAGAACACAAAAGTGCTTACATAGAATGAGAAGAGAGGAGATGACACTAAATGTGTAAAACAAGATATAAACGTTTAATACATAAAGATTGGCCAATATTAAACTGTTTCATTAATTCGGGCCTGTAAGGCCTGGTCATGCCACTAAAGTTGCTGATCTCGATACATGGATATAAATAATATTAATTGCCAGACTATACAGGCTTCTTTGATGGTTTTAATTGAATAGGTTACTATAAATAATGATTTCTGCGTTAGAATCCAGCACTACAGCAACTATAGAAATGTCCCATCAAACCTATCTCTATGCATGTAAATTATGATCATACTGTTTTGTTCCTCCTTTCATGAACAGGGATCCCTCATTCCAGCTAAACTAGATGTGTTGAGCTTTTGGGGACATAAACCGCCATTTTCTAATGAGATGTTGGCTGTCATACCATGTGGTTGGGGGGGAAAAAAGCAGTGTGAACTATGACCCAAATGGCAGACAAACGCATATAAAAAAGTACAATTTAATGCAACAACAACACATAACTTTGCACACCAACAACTGTTGCAATCGTATCGAAACCACTCGATCCAAGTTGCATGTCCAGCCTGCAGGCTCTGAGCCCAACATGTCCTCAACATGGCGCACAGCTCCGGCTGCTCCATACATTCAGCCCGAGCTCTAAACCCACCCGGAGTACAGCACCACAGGGGGCCCTGCTGCAACAGGAGCCAACGAAACAACACTTAAACAAATAAAGGAGTCTCACCGGAACACCGCATCCCTGGATTCAACTGAGCCTCAATAGGTGAAGCCTATAGAGAAGACAAACTTGCGTTTTTCTCCGGATCTACACCCTGGACCGGAGCCAAAGCAGAGGTCCTGCAGATCTACACAATAATAACTTTCCTCATCGGACGTCCCCACTTAGATCGGGTCGGATCTTTTCGATGGGGTTAATGGTTCTTAGTGCACAGGCTGCAAAAAAAAATCATTCTACAATCGACACATAGAGTCGTCCTACACTGTCTCCCTATGGAGGGGGTCCGCGGCAGGGGGGCGGGGGGACGCGCTGTGCATTCCTCCGCGGTACATTCACTGTGTCTGCAGCCAGACTGAAGCCTGGCCCACTTTGCATCCGTTTTTTCGTTTAAACAGATCAAGTCCATCAAGTCCACACTTGCAACATGGAGCAGAAAGTCATGACTCCATTTAATGTGGAGGGTGAAATGTGTGCTTTTCGTTATTACTCGTTGCATTGAGGTCGCTGGTGTATTCGATATTTACTTTAAAAAAATCGTCCAATACCATAGACAAAGGTGAAATGGGAATCGTATAAGTGATATTTGCATTATTTTGCCATTGTAGTTAGCAATAGCCCTATGGCCTATAGAATACATGTTCAGCTAGAAAGTGCCATGGATGCGAAGGCCTAAACGCATGCGTTCAATATTCGGACACAAAAACAATTACTAAATATTTTGTAAAAAATATATATGTAAACGAAATCCCATCCCATCTTCTTTTATAGGCCTATCTATGTTTTCTTCTCCTCGCAACGCAGCCCTTATTTGAACCCCTTGGCAAATTCAAAATGTCATCATGCTTATTTTCTCCTCCCTTAATATTGAAATGCATTGTAGAAAAAACTAAATCCACACTCTGGCAGCAGGAGGACGCACAGTTCCCGCCCTGATTCATATAGAATCCACCGCAGGAGAACCAATCAGCGAACAGCAGCGGAAGCCAGCCAACAGCCTCGTGACGAGTCTCAGCCGTGATTGGCCAGTTCGCCCAACCAATAGGCCTCCACAGTGTGTTTGTTTTACGGCAAATGAGTAACCTACTATAACTATGGCCCCTTTATCTGCGCCCGGTGAAGGCCTTAGTGAACCAAATGCGATTTCTCATCCACGTGTTCATATTTCTTATCTTTATAAATCCAGGAGGGAGAAACAGCTCGTATAATTTATGTTAAGAAGTCACGATTTTACTAATGTGAAAGTACTATTCTATAGTTATTGTAGGGCTACTTTAGACATAAAATGAGATGTGTTGGCACATTTTCCTTTACAGATACTGGAAGTTAACCTTATTTAGCGAAATCTTGAACATTATTGATGTAATAGATTGTAATCTGTAGAATAGCGTAGATCTACAAGGCCTTTCAGAGTTACATGTCATGTTCCAAAACATTGTTTGAATATATTCTTTCTCTAATAAGGAGTTTTACTTCATCCAGCCTTTGTAAGCAGGCAGATAAAACAAAATGGTAATAGCAACAAACAAAACTACAAAACAAAAATCCAGATCCAATCTGAATTCAATGCATTTATTTCCTAACATGCTTATAGCAGCTGTTTCCACAGAGGGACTTCCACAATGTTGCTCTGTTTAAAAAAAATCTGTGGTTGACGCCGTGGCGGTCGGCATTCAGTTAATCGACGTGCAAATAACCTGATAATCAATGTAATTCTGATCACTCCCTATGTGGTGAGTGACCTACGGCTAACCCTTTGGCCCTTTACCTGTGATCTATACACAGTTATCAATGATTGCGCAATACCTAAAACGTGTTACACAATTGATTGAAAGGGGCTGCACATATGACGCTCCAGGAACTTCCCTTTTTTAGAAGAAGACCCCTCCCTTCTTCAGCGCAGATGCAGACCAATGCCCGGGGTGTAGAGGAAATGGCTCACTATGCATGAAAACCAACATGGCCATGACTTGTAACATCCCCCCAAGTTTACATTGACACTGCGCATGGGGCGTACGCGAGCTGGATCTCGTTTTGCACACAGCATATGGGTTTAGATCCGCACTCTCAGTAGGCTAGATGGACACAGCCATTTCAACAGTATGCAGGCCTACGTGTAACTCATGCAATGCGTGGTCGGTCGGCAAGGACGTCACTCCATCATAGCTTTGCCCAAATTCAACAAAAAGTGTGTTTAATGACATATATTTGGGCAAAATCACGCACTATCATTTATGAATGGCCCCACCCCCTCCTCTGGTACCATCAGTGCAACGCCCTTGCTTCCACACACTCGCGCTCCGCGTGCGCACTCGCTACAGCGCCCGTGCGTGGGCACACCGCCGTTTACTATGTTCCTGCCGACCAATGAGAAGCGAGGCTTTGCAGAGAAAGGCGAACGAATGTGATTCTAGTAGAAAAAAATACACCGGGTTCTCACGGAATCCCTTTACGCACATAGCTTGCCGGATACCAATCCACTCTTCTCCTCCTTTATCTCCTCTCCCCCTTTACTCTCCCCCTCCCCAAATTCCGGTGCAATTTTTCCCAATCCCCAAAAACACTTAATTGAGCAATTTGGATTCCTCACGTGCGGGGTTGATTTGTAGTTTGAACACGTGGCTCATTCAAAAAAGCCGGAATTGCCGAGGATTTTTTTTTTCTCCCCCCACCCCCCCACCCCCCCTTCTTCTTCTTCTTCGGTGTACTCAGAGGCGGGCGCGAGCCTTACCGTGTGTGGCATTCTCTGTCTCTCAGCCAAAGGATTTGGTGGAAGACAGAAAGTAGTTTTCCCCTCATTTTCACGGAGCCCGCAATCGTTTGGAACCACGAGGTTAATAATTAAGCAATTATCTTTTGCGCGTGAGAGCGGCACGGGAGCGCAAAACGCAACGCGATCGCCAGTGAAATCTCTCCGTGGCTTGATCGTCGGTGGGGGAAGCAGCACGCCGCAGCCACTCCGCGATAGTGACGGCGAATTCGGATACTCCGCTGCACCCAGCCGGCCGAACTCTCTGCCTCCGTTAGTGTCAAGATTGTCTTTTTTTGACTCCTCATCATGAATAAGCTGTACATTGGAAACTTGGCCGAGGAGGTGAGCGTGGAGGACTTGGAAACTCTCTTTGAACAGTGGAAGATCCCGCACAGCGGTCCGTTTCTGGTCAAAACGGGCTACGCGTTCGTGGATTGCCCGGACGAGAAGGTTGCAATGAAGGCCATTGATTTACTTTCAGGTGAGTGATTGGGAAAGTGGCATTGCAAAAACAGGGGCACACGGAACAGCTGCGGTCGGTGTGCTTGTTGTACTTCTGTCCACCATTGAAGGATGCGTGTAGTCTTCTAGGGTGGGGGGTGTATCCGAGCTCCCCCCCCCCCCCGGCCAGTGACACTTAAAAATCAGGTTAATGTGTCAGGCTTTGGACTGAACCCCCAAATCGATCAAATCACGGGATGTTATTTTAGATGGGGGGGTGGGGGGGGACCGAGGGGACGCAGAAGGAAAACCCTGGACTCTGTGGGGTCATTCTGCTCAGTGGCGTGCAGTCCTGGTGGTGTACAACAAGTCAATACACAACCCCATAGGATTGAGTGTTTAAAAGTATTCACTTCGGCCCATTTGTGCTTCCAACCCCACTAAGGTGCAGCCTAACGGGAGGGTTCAGAGTGTGGGCCTTCCGAAATGGCCCAACTTGTTACATTGTAGAGCCTGGTGTGGCCACAGTCCGCCCAGGCTGACACACCAGGTGGTTTAATTGTGTTGGGCAAATGGAGGCCAACAAAGTGGACTACTTGTATTTTTCTGCGTTGAGCCTAGTACTATTCTGGCCAAATACACTGACATTCACGAACTAGGACAAATACAGGCTTCCCTCGTGTATTTCAAAGGTTAAAATGGCATGCCTCGTTTTAATTGTGTATGGTTAATGTCTAAACTGTGTTGTAATGTATTTTTGTACACTGTAGTCTATTCGTTTAATCCTGTAGACTGAAATTCCATCTCAAGTGAACCACACAGCAACGTGACAGGATTGACCCGTTGACTTAAAACACATTTTTATTTCTTTTTATAGGAAAAGTAGAACTTCATGGAAAACTTCTGGAAGTGGAGCACTCGGTCCCCAAACGTCAAAGGTACGTTCCGTTTCAGAGTCGTGTCTTCACAATGCGTGTGGCTTTAATGTTCTCGCAAAAACTGCACTATTGCTACAAATGGCTACTAATCTTGGTACCCCTGAAACTGGGAACACGTTTTATGTTTGCTTGTTTTTACTTAAAACCAGTGAATACAATTGGTACTGAGGATTTTGGTTCAGTTCCTACGTAGAGGCCTGGATGTGTTGGGGTCAAATACGTGTGTGTGTGTGTGTGTGTGTGTGAGCCTCGCTCCTCTCGCCATTACGAGCTGCTGCTCCAAACCATTGTACATATTCGTTTAATTCTCGAGTCTTCTTCCTACTTTCCTTCTCCCAGTACAAACGGGTCGCATTAGGCCTCCGTAGGGCACGCCATTCGCCTTTTTTCATACACGCTATTTAACGAAATGTGTAGGTTGAGTGCCGGATAGCTTTCGGCGTCCATTTGAGAAGGATCTGCCCGTCCTTGTGTTGCCCGCCCCGCGCTTCCGCCCTCCTCTCCACACACACACTGGTGCTGCACGAGATGGACTCCCAAACGACACGGCAATGGACGCGTTTTGTGGGCCCTCGTCTCACTGAACCCACAGTTCGGGAGAGAGGAGTCCTCTGAACGCTGCCATGACTCGATCATTGTTACTTTCATTGCATTATTTAAGGACATTCGCCTACACACTGCCGTTTAGTAGGCGAATATTGCACTTTTTGTCCATTAAGTTTTACAAATGCATTTAAATGACGTTCACTTTCTACGAATTACGGTAACATTTCTGGATTTAGCTGGGTGTACTCTTGGGTGGGACATCTATAAATGTAAGCGTACACTCGGCCATACGGAGGCATTATGTATGATTAAGTTAATTGCTCGTACAAGTACAAAATAAACCCGTATAGGCCTACTAATTTACAAGTGGGCTTATTGTAGCCTTATTGGGTTAATACACACTATACATTTGGATTATTTGGGCAAGTATTGATGATACCATTGTCTACAAAATATATATATATATTTTTTTGCTTTCCACTAAAAAAACTACTGGGTCTCATTTAGAACAATAGCTTCAATCGTATTTGCTACCGATTTTATTTGGTACCGGTTATTCTATCCACAGTAATGTAAATCGTCCTGGTGGCATGCTTCTGTTGTGTTGGAGGTCCCCCATTTTGCATTCCAGCCTGCTGACTATCAGCTGGGGGCTCAGCCAATCACCATGTCTTAACCTTTGAACTCTGCAGGAAGGGGCTGTGCTTAAGGATGCAGTCTCAGTGGCCTCGTCTGTCAGTGCAGTCAGTGGACAAAGCGTAGGGAATGTGCGGTGACACGGCTGCGTGGGACTGAAATGAGAGGAAGGCGTAAATATCAGAAAGTAGTGGTATAGCTTTTTACACTGTTCTTTAGTGTATGGTTCTCATTTGGAAGACATTCTGTACAACGGTTAGTCCTCGAGGCAGTTTAGTGTACATCTTAAAAAGTATACGCTGCAACCACATGTAACAATGTCACACTGTCAGCAGCTGGTTGTACACCCTGCCCCATTTAACTTTTTCAGGACAGTGTAATGTGTTGTAATTCCAAACATTTTATAAATGTTTTGGGGAAGAACAACAGGCTTATTTTGACCATCTGCTATCCAGTGAAAACATTTTCCTTTTATTTCGTACATGGCTGTGGGAATACATATTGAGGGGTTACAGTGGGTTTACAGTATAACAAGCTTTACATAGCAACCGTGGATTGCACGTTTTTGTGAGTTACCTGATTGAGATTTAGAGATACAAAGGCGGGTTCAAAGCAGGCGAAACCCTGTCATTGCTGAGTTTAATACATTTTTTACGGGCCCTAACTTTTACACCACCCCTGTGTTGTGAGCAATAGTGTTTTAACAGATGTGCACGTTCACAATGCATAGCTATTGAATTAATCAAATTAATTTAACCATTTAGAAATTCCAGCAAATTTCGGAGCTATGATTTTAAGTTGACCATCTGAACTCTTTTTTATGTTGTTGTTGTTCATATTCATTGGCTTTGAAAAAAAAACCCTGGTGTTCCCGCCAACTCCTTCTCTAGATAAAATAGTTCATCATTCATGTGAGCGACGTTGTGCGTACAAAAAAGAGCTTCTGTCCGCCATGACCAGAATACTGTGTCAAGCGCTCGCCATGGCGGCACACGCCTGAAACGGTGATTTGGTATTGAAACTTGGGGTGTCAAAGAATCGTGAATGAGTCCCCTTGTCTCCACCTGGCAAAGGGTCGTCGTTTCAAGTAAAATATTTGAACATGTGTAAAAGCAAAATCGGGGGCAATGTCTGCAATTAATAGAAGGGCCGATGTTGTCCAGGATTGAGGGCCCTAAGGTTGGAGACGAGCCCCTCCGATCGTCTCTCGGAGGGACACCGACGTGGCTGCGCGTGAAGCACAGAGGGTGGATTTAACGTCCTTTAAACGTCGGTATTTGTAGTTCCACAGTGGGTCTCGCAGGGCACTTGAACGTGGCGCGCGTGTTGCACACGTTCCGCGTCTGAGGTGGCTTTACGTCGCGCACAGAACACCGTGTGTTCTGTGTGCCCTCGGTGCGGGCTATAGGTCGAGGCGCTGGAGAACGCCGGCTGAATTTAAAAGTAAATAAGGAGCCCGGCCTCCCTTCTGGCCGTCACATGACCACCTAACCCCCCCCCCCAGTCACTCCTGGATGGTCCCTCCCCTCCCTCTCGGGGGAGGAGGGTTTAACCCCCCCCCCCCCCATTCTACATGTTTCCGTCAGTGGACTTGTTAGTGGCCATGGTAACTGGGCCCCACCCCCCCTGGGCAGAGACGGCCCTTGTTCCCCGTCCCGCCGCCCCGGGGGGGGGGGGGGCGGGGGGGGGGGGGGGGGGGGGGGGGGGGGGGGGGG
>JAOPJJ010000093.1:6762719-6773097 GCA_027122795.1 Enchelyopus cimbrius | reverse complement strand
GCTTTTACATTTTTGGTCCGTTTTGCAATGTTTTTAAAAACCACTTAAATGCCCCTCTCCCCCCCCCCCCCCCCCTGCAACCCCCCCAACACATACACACACGCGCACCCACACACACATACAGAGATGTATCCCCCCCCGCCTCAAGCTACTTCTGATACCTTCCATGTTGTCTCTCTTGTGCTCACCTCTCAATGTTGCTGCCCCCCCAAAACACTAGGGCCAGTCTTGACTTCTCTATTTCTCTCTATCTCGCTCTTCTTCTCTCTCCCCATCTCTCTCTCTCTCTCCCTCTCTCTCTCTCTCTCTCTCTCTCTCTCTCTCTCTCTCGTAAGTCCCCCCCGCGGGCAGGGCCTCTTTTTATTGGCAGGCAGAGACACACGTCTGTCGATGGAGGGATTCATTTTGGCTGCCAATCTGAACCGGTTGGAGAGGAGGGGGGGAGTAGTCATTGAGTGTGTAGACGTGCCAATACTTCAACTGATGTGAGTAGTGACTTCTATCTATCTCTCTCTCTTTCTCCCTCTATCTCTCTCTCTTTCTCTCTCTCTCTCTCTCTCCCTTTCTCTCTCTTTCTCCCTCTATCTCTCTCTCTTTCTCTCTCTCTCCCTCTCTCTCTCTCTCTCTCTGTCTCTCTCCTTCTCTCTCTCTCTCTCTCTCTCTCACTCTCTCTCTCTCTCTCTCTCTCTCTCTCTCTCTCTCCCTCTCTGATTCCCTCTTCCACTGTCTCTGTTAACGTGTGCTTTGGGAGACATTGCTGAAATTACAAACTGGTGTTACAAACTGGAGTTTTGGAGTAGTTTTTTTTTTGTGCCTCTACCAAACCCACTGCAGCCCACCGGTTACATTACCGACCTCATAAGTGTCCTTCTCTCGTTAACTCGTTCTCCTCATCCGTTCCTCACCCCTTTGTCTCCCTTTGCCTTGTGAGTGTGTCTCTGTGCAGTGCACTGCCCTGAACTGCACTGCACTGACATTTGCGTGAAGGGTTAGGGTTAGGGTTACTGTTTAAGGTTAGGGTAAGGGTTAGTGAATGACACACACGAGTGTCATTCACTTGCATTCACGGAAATGTCAGTGATTCTGTGGGCCCACCACGGATTATGAGTTAAGCGCTACCCGTGGCTATTCCACGGATTCCTGTGAGATCACGTTGGCACTGCACTGGGCCAAACCAGGCAGTGGTGAAGCAGTGCTGAAGGCCTTTACACGGGAGCATGCAGACAGCACACCTGGAGCAACACACACACAGAATACACACTCTGTAGACCTGACACAGTCTGCGTCCCCCCAGAGCCCCCCTCCCTGTGTGTGTGTGTGTGTGTGTGCGTGCATGTGTGTGTGTGTGTGTGTGTGTGTACGTGTGCCTTTGCGTGCGTGCGTGTGTGTGTGTGCGTGCGTGTGTGTGTGTGTGTGTGATTAATATCAGAGGCAGACAGCAGGACTTCTCAATTACGACGGTGAAATGACGCCCGACCACAGACACCGCCGGTCAATGGCTTTTTGATGGCGATGCAAATGTCACAGGATTCCTACCTCAGGTTCGCCGGTAATGTGCAGACTTATATCATTCATGATCAAGTATCCTGTCTTTTTTTTTAGGGGGGGGGGTTTGGTCGGTGCGGTGGGTTGTTGTATTATTTTTGGGGGGTTTGTCATCCGTGCGGTTGATTCGCTTGTGACAAAGGGGGGGGGGGGCGGGCGGGCGGCGGGGGCGGGGGGCCGGGGGGCGGGCGGGGGGGCGGGCCGGGCGGGGGGCGGGGGGGGGGGGGGGGGGGGGGGGGGGGGTGTTTCTTTTTTGTGGGGGGGGTTTGCACGCGGGGGGGTTTATTTTTTTGCAAAAACCCCCCCCCCCCCCCCCCGCGCCTTCCCTCTGAATGTCAAAACGTTTTTTTTCCTGCGTCTGCGGTGCGAGTGAGGCCTTGTTTTTTCCCTTCTATTTTTTGTCGCGTGTATGATGTATGAAAATTATTTTGATAACTGATTGCAAATATGCACCAAAGCATTCAAATGTGATTTTCCTTTGGTTTGGGGACGGTGGCGCATTTATTTGCAGATGAAAAATATATCATCTCTGTCTTTTTGTCTTTGCGTGAACGTGTCTTGCATATGTGTATGTGTGCCTGTGTGTATGTGTGCCTTTGCGTGTGTGTGTGTGTCTGTGTGTGTGTTTGTCTGTTTGTGCCTTTATGTGTGTGTGTGTGTGTGTGTGTGTGTTATAAACACCAGTATGTCAGTGATGTTTGGTGTCACATATAGCATTCAATTTTCAAATGTGTTAACACAGCAAACATGTAACAAAATGCATTCACCTTCTTCTGCATGGGTCATGTTAACTTCATATCAATATTACACTGGAAATGCTGCTTTATTGTAGCTTTCAGCAATATGCTCTCTCTCTCACTATCTATCTTTCTCTATATATATCTGTCATTCTCTTGCTCTCTCTCTCTCTCTCTCTCTCTCTTTATCTCTTGTATCTCTCTGTCGCTCTCCCAGTCTCCCCCTCTCTCCCATTACCCTCAACCTGTCCTCTTTAGTGGGTGTGTTTGTCAAAGTTGACTTTTATTGGATACTTTATATACTGTTCAGCTCAATCTTATTTGGATTTACTGGTTAAGTGGTCACACTAAATACGTGTCACTATGTTAGCTACAATGCAATTCAATATTTGTTTGTTTTAATAAAAAAATCTTTACTTGCAACACTGAATTGGTGAGAAAAATACCCGGATTGTTCAACATTTGTTGTGACAATTTGAGATTGGAAGATTGTGTGAAAGAAATGGCAATTAAGTGCAGGTAATATGTATGTATAAGTAGAAAGTATTTTAAAACAGTTTCCATTCGGTTCTATTTACTATCTTTTGTGTCAGTATATTAATCATAATTATTATCAATCTGGTTTGTTCTGTATAAGGAACATTTAGGCTATGTTAGTGCAATATATTTTGATGAACTAGGACACTTTCGCAGAAACAACCGTTAAAGCAGCAGACACCCTCATTTCTGTCTGTAAAAATATTTCAAATAATTTTTTATTTTTAGAAAGCATTATTGAATGGATTAATTAGCCTATTGAAAGCGATTTACGATTTCAAATTGTGTCAAACAGAACTGTAAAATTGTTCTACCTTTTTTCCTCACTTGAATGAATCAACGGCCTCTTCAATTACAGAAAATGACAGATCATCATCAATAACTCCTAAACTTTTCCCATAAAAGTTGGCAAGATTCATATTTTGCAAATTTACGATCCACGTGGCGGGGTCCAATAGTCCGGGCCTGCGTTGTTGGGCCTTTATCCGATCTGTCGGCGTTCTGATGAATCACGAGGTGCACAAAAGTGCAACGAGCCATCAAAATGTAACCCACAAGATGGTTGGACGTTTCTCATATTCCTTTCCAATATTCTAAGGCCATTTTCTGCAGCACCTGACATGCCGTATACCACCCGGACCATGCAACGCTGTATTTTGCTAAAACAGACCTTTCAGACCGTATATGGCTGCGTTGTCGTTGTGACTCGTTTTTTTGTGTGGCTATGTTGTGGTCTGTACACTGTTTAAGATGTTCGGCTGATGTGACACCTAACTGATTGGTGACCGGGAGTTGAACCCGGGGTCTCTTTTGAGGGTCAGCTGCATATCTAATCCAATCGGCGCTTTCCCTGATGGAGGCTCTGTTGGGCTGAGAGGTGCATTGCTTGTATTGCACCTTCAGATGAGGTTATAGCCTACATGTTTTCATGAATATGCCGTCCTGACAAAAAACATGGTCCGAAATATAGAGTCGAATACAGCAACCACGAGCAACTCAACGACGTTAGCTGATACTGAATTTGCAAGAGGAACATGCAAGAGGGCCTATTTTAGGGTGTATTTGGCTTCTATATTTATGATTATAAACAAAGAGCATATACTATGACAACGGGCTGTGTACATAACATGGTGTCCGACATATTGTGTAGGCCTATGCCTATTAATGAAAGCAACTTCCTAGATTGAGGCTCGTTTGATATATTGGCCTTTATTGTACAGATCCCACTCGTGAAATAAAAACTAGCCTAATTGTCAAATGGAAGGTTGATTTTATTATAATTCATTTCGTAAAATTAAGGATATTTCTTCTTTCTTTTTTTTACAATGGTTGATATCAAGTAATTATATAGTGTATGTCGCTTGATTGTCGTTTTCAAAATTTGCCTCAAATTTGAGATAGGCCTAAACATTTTTTCCGAATGCAAATTATAATATTACCGTAGACATGTACACATAAACATTGACATAATCAGTGTCTAAAAGGCCCTAAAGTAGTGAACGAGTAGCTTCACCTCAATATTCTTAAAATTAAATCTTCTTACCGTGTTTTTTGTAGCCTTCGACATAAAAAACGGAAATAAAATGTTAAAAATTGTAGTCTGTGAATAAAAATATTCTAGTCTGTAGGCCTATGCATGTTGTAACCTTATATCTCCTCCGCGTTTGACATTAAATGTGTACCCTACCAAAACCAATCTGTTTGTGCTATGTCGAAAATAAGTTGTAGCCTATAAGATCACGCCTCTGTATCGTCCATGTTTCTTTATTATTTGTCAAGTCCAAATGTGGAAAACGAAAAAATAAGAAAATGTGTTGACGTTCACATATCACGAAAAACAATAAGAAAGAGGACCAATGAATAAACGAATGGCGTCCCTCTTAGAGGCCTGCTTCTGCTTCCTTGCCCTTGAATAAGAACACAAGGGTCCGGGGCGCGCGGCCTCCTCCCGCAGACACGAGGCGCGCGGCCCGGCCAGGTGGAGTCAAGGTAAAGGTAAACGGCAGTCATTAATCACGGTACAATTTCAGCCCTGCACTCTCTGTCTGGCAAGGACGACTTGGATCCTGCACACAAGGAATTAGTCCCCCTGGAGACAGGAACCAATACTTTGTCGTTACGAAGGGTGAAAAACACGGCAACACATCTGACAAGGCACCGTCAATTTGTCAGTTATCTGGTTTTCTTTGGAGAGTCTGGGTTTAATTTACGTTTGTCTCACTCTTTAGACTTCAATGCATTTCTCAGTTTTGTCTGGCAGTTGTAATAAGTTGGAACTAGAGGAACAGAAAACATGTCTTCACAAATGCGTGTTCAATGATACGATGATATGATCCGTCTCAGTGCAGCTCATATGCTCAGCATCAGGTGCGCCTGGTCGCGCCATAGCTGAGTCGACACTGACAAAGCCGCCAAACCCCTGTCAATAGCATAACCTCGATTTTTAATCGATACGTTT
Source organism: Enchelyopus cimbrius (assembly GCA_027122795.1). Taxonomy (NCBI): domain Eukaryota; kingdom Metazoa; phylum Chordata; class Actinopteri; order Gadiformes; family Gaidropsaridae; genus Enchelyopus; species Enchelyopus cimbrius. The sequence continues at coordinate 6,767,820 of JAOPJJ010000093.1, read as the reverse complement.
CTTTTTGTCCCCTCAGTAAGTCAGGAGTTCGATAAGGTTGTCATCACAAATGACGCTGACGTCCGCGCTCACATATCCTCGGTGGATAAACATGCCTTTATTATGCCAATACTGATGTGCCCAAGGGATGGACGCGCGCCCGCTTGCATACATTGACAGATTCTACCGCGCGCAAAGGACGTGAGACGTGATCAGGGGTCTGCGTTTAAACATGTGTGTGCTATTATGACGCGGGGACGCGGCTAAAGGGACCCACGTGTAACCCATTGACCAAATAAATAAGTCACCGCTATCACAAACAATCTACATTGTTGACCTCGACAAAAATACGCAAAAGCTTTTAACGCAAAGGATTTGACCTGTTGACCTTGCCCGGCACACTTTAGCGCAATGGAAACCAACATACACGTGAAACCCTAAGCTGATAAAACTCAGCGTCCATAGTCACGTTCAAAAGCGGTATCATGCAAACATCGCACGTGATGCATCCAAGATTGGTATTCGCGACACAGATAGCCTACACATAGATCCGACACAACGGGGTCACAGATTGTTATAACACTCAGAACATAGAACAGCAAAAACAGTATAGCCTACTGTAGGCCTTCCACGAGGTCTCGTCTCTTTGATTGTGTGTGTGCTGCCAAACGCATGACATCAAGTGCAATCACTTAGTTTTTTGGCACACATGAGGTATTCGTTTCCTTTGGACATAGTGGCACATTCAAACACGGCTACGGGCGGCCTATTCACAGTATTGGGACACAAGTGAACACTTCGTATGCTCAGCAACGTAACGTATACATATTTCAGAACTGAATCTCAAAAAGGGCGGGCCAATCCATGTTTGGTCATCTCTAATCTGAAAGCTTTTGTTTTCCCAAAACAAAAAACATAAATAAGTTTGAAGAGGTCGACAGTGCTGTCCGTGACTGTGTCCCTGTGCATGAATTCAACCCTATTGCACTATTAACACATCCCCACATCTCTTCCATCGCACATTGGATACGCGACCTTTGGTAGAAACAGCCTAGGTGGACGCGTATAGGTTTAGTTAGACACGTAAGAATCCGTCCCCGCGGGGGGCGTGTGGGATGGGGTGGAGGGCGCAGAGAGAGACTTCTCCGAGGATGCGTCGTCTGTCTTGTCCTGACGGTCTCCCGGGTCGGTAGGAGGAGCTTTGGCCGGCAACAGTCCTTCCTTCTCACGCTTCTTCTGTTTCATCCTTCGGTTCTGAAACCATATTTTGACTTGAGTCTCGTTGAGCTGCAGCGCGGCCGCGATCTCCACGCGCCTCGCCCGGGTCAGGTACTTGTTGAAGTGGAACTCCTTCTCCAGCTCCGTCAGCTGCTTGGTGGTGAAGTTGGTGCGGACGGTGTTTGGCTGTCCGCCATAGCCGTACTCGCCTGACCTACCTGCGCAGGAGATTGCAACCGTCAAAGGCCACAAACAACGACTTGCACTTTCAAAACTTTGCACAATATCATCAAATCACCGCGAGCCGCAGCGGTCGTTCGCCTCAGGGGTGGATGTTGGTGGTGAACGTTGGAACTGTTTCCCATAACACGTCACAATGGCCCCGTTAGTCCAGTTACGGTTGCATAATTGGCATTATGAAAAAGTCACGCAAGAGCGTATAGGTGGGCCTTGCGCAATAGTTTTGCAAAGATTTGGCCGAACTTTGCCAGACGTAAAGAGTTCCAGGCAATTACCCACGCCCCCATCACCCCTAACATGTTTACAACCTAATTGTTTCTGATTATACCTTAATGTCAAGCTTTACACCGGACATACATGCATAGCCTACTAAAGTGTCATATTAGTGTATTCTTAACTCCATGTATCCTTAGGTCATAGCATATGCTACCTTATTACCGGTAACAACCTTATCGAGCGTTGCCGCCACACGTTTTTTATTTGTTTGCATGTACACACCTGTTTTGGGAGGATTCCGTTTCACTTTCATCCAGTCGAACGTCTGCGCCGATGACGCGCCTTCAGACAAGGGCGAGCAGCATCCCTCCAGGGGACCCGCGTGGAGCGGCGACAGGGAGCCGGAGCACCCAGCGAAGTGGCTGAGGGTCCCCTGGTCGTGCCCGCCGCCGTAGGGGGCGTGGGCGTACTGAAGTTGACCCAGGCTCGAAGCCCCGCCGTAGCCTTGGCGATGCTGAGACACCACGGAGGCGGAGATATTCCCAGAGTACACCAAGGGGCCGCAGGACGAGAACCCTGTTGCTGACTCCACCTCCTGGTTGAGCGTGTAGTGGTTATATGGCGCGCAGATGTTTTGGGGCCCGTAGCTGCACGCTGGATGGGCCCCGTAGGCTAGACCGAAAGACCCGGGCGTCGACTGGTATGACCCGGCTTGGTGGGAGATGCTGTCTGGGGAAGCCCTGTTTGGCGTGAAGCGGTCATCCGCGCCGCAGTTGTTCAACGCGACAGCGCAGGACTGAAAAGTTGTAATCCCGCGGTCAGCGTGAAATGCCCTGACCGAGCAGGAGCCACTTTCGCCGCTCATCACCGAGTAATCTAGGAAGCTGCTCATTGTCGCATTGTTTTAACCGGACTGAGGGACGGTGCGCCAGGAGACAGGTGGTGACGAATCTCCCCTTTTACCCTGAGTGACCGTGCCAACGTTTACCTATGGGAAACTCTTTCCCGATCACACACAAAAAGGAGGAGGGGGGCATGTGCCCGGTATCAATAAACGGTTTGCTGTCACGTGGCCTGGGGTCAGCCAGTCAGGTACTTGTCCTTTTCCCCCCCGTTCGCGGTGACATATTGGTGTTTGAGAGGGTATTTAAATTCCACGCTGCTAGTCGATCAAGGTGACGCGGGTCCGCACTGATGCTGCGGCTGGCAAACAATGAGCCGGCAGACGGCAGCGGGCAGCCGCGGGGTCGCACGGGGAGCGGGACGAGGAAACAGCATCTTCAGAGCCCTTTTTCTTGCGAATAACTATAACACTGAAACAAGGTACGGAATTTTGGGAATATTCTTGAAAGTGTTTTGTATTGTGTGTGTGTGTGTGTGTGTGTGTGTGTGTGTGTGTGTGTGTGTGTGTGTGTACGTGTGTGTACGTGTGTACGTGAGTGCGTGCGTGCGTGTGTGTGAGTGCGTGCTTGTATGTTGTGTTCCTGCGCGTGTACTTCCTCTCTGCATGTAGTCTACCTTTTTGTGTTGCTAAGCGTATACAGGGGCGCAGCCAGGACATTATTTCTGGGGGGGGCAGTGTTTTATTTGGGGTGGCGCTCGATTGCATAAGTGACAAATGAAAATATAAGACATTCAATTGAAATTAGTAGGGGGGGGGGGCGGGGTGGCCGTCCTCTGACCAAAGGTGGCCGTGGCCCCCCCCCTGGCCCCCACATGGCTACGCCCCTGAGCGTATACCTACCGGTGTCCCTTTGAGGGAGCGCAGCATCCGTTTGCAATGTTGAACGCCAATGTCACGTGATTTTGATCCACGCCGTCACATTTGATGTGCACGATGCAGGTTATAGGCTGATATTGGAATACCACAGAGTGTTTCAGAATTTCAGACGACCAAAATGACAGTTAGTGATAGCCCGCTCTGTTTTCCCACGCAGGTCATGCTGAAAATGCCCTCTCGCTGTTTAATCTGGAGGGAACCCACTAACGGCATTACGACACGACATAGTGTGCGTTTTTTTCTGCCATAGGTTCACAAGGTCGCGTGTTTACTAGATGCAGCCACTCACAGAAATCTTAATTATGAATGTGCACTCATCAGGTGATTGGATTTGATAGCGAGCCCGTCGGCGCTCGTGTCACCCGAGGCGTGAACCGGGGTTCCTGCTTGTCACATCACGATTATTTACCAACCGAACCATTACGAGAAATTGATTTTAATGAAAAGAACTGACGAAAAGACGAAAGGCGGGCTGCGATGCGCGTAGGTGTCTGTAGTAGAAAGCAGCTGTAGTGGGCTGCAGCCAATGAGCTGCCGTCACACAGAGGAAGGCAACAAGGAAAAGAGAGGGGGGGGAGGAGGGGCGAGAGAGGCTGCCGGGTAATGGATATGCGCCCCTACTGGACGTAAGCCAGAAATACATGGCACATACCAAAATAAACCCATTGCCAGTGTGATTACAACGAGCAGAAGGACACTGGATATTAAGGAAATGTGTAAGGGCTTGCGTCGTCGAGAGTGTGCCCATGAAGGTTGTTGGACGTCCTACTAAACGTGACATTGGGTTTGTGCAACCCTCTGGACTGCATGGTGGCATTCAATAGGACTATCCCAGTACAGAGAAACAAGTTTGTTTTACAATGAATTGGTATTGAACATACCAATTGCAGCATAGGCCTATATGAAACATATATTTGTATTTATGTATGTATTAACTTATTTCGTGTGTATGTTAAACGTGTCTATTTCCCATAGTTACGAAAATAACTATGAGACCCCCCTCCCCCCTCCCTCCCTCTGACCAGCTGCCTCTGTTCCCAAAAAAGAATGCGTGGGCGCATGAATCCCTGGCTTCTCCAAACTTTGTGCAGCCCCTCGGCAGACCTCGGGTCCGCGAGCCCTTTGTGTGAGCACATGCGCACAGAAAAGGCGCGCTCTCTCGGAATGATTCTGTTACTGGTCCTTAGTTCATCTCAGTCGTTCTGAGGAGGACATTCTGTGCGGATAGAATACGCACGTTCCTGCACCCACGCACGCGTAACCGCACGTACACACACGCACGCAACACACACACACACACACACACACACACACACACACACACACACACACACAGACAAACTACCAGACACTAACCAATATGTTACACACAGCCTATGTCCAGACAATCAATGGGCTCCTTATTCTTTCCAGAATATTCGATAAACCAGTCTGGACGCTGATAAACATACTACAGGGATATGAGCATCAGATGAGTATATGAATCGATCACAGTGGGTTTGCAACTGGTGGTGAGCTTTGTGTACATGGGTGTGCGCACACACACACGCGCACATGCGCGCACACACACACACACACAGACACACACACTCACACACACACAAACACTTTCTGCAAAGTTACTTAATGTCCATTCATCAAAACACTTGCCCCACGTCACTAATAGTC
>JAOPJJ010000093.1:6733172-6744807 GCA_027122795.1 Enchelyopus cimbrius | reverse complement strand
ATTAAAGGGATCATATCTTGTTTGATTTATTTTTTTTGGCCTTTAACTAACCAAATCCATTTTTACGAGTACGACCTCCATAACAATGAATAGGATGTGTTTTTGCATTTTTTCTCTTGTGAGCTCTATTATATTTTTTTTGACATATATCTGTTAGAGTTATTGACTCTCTCTCTCTCTCTCTCTCTCTCTCTCTCTGTCTCTGTCTCTCTCTCTCTCTCTCTCTGTGTCTGTCTCTCTCTCTTTCTTTCTTTCTTTCTTTCTCTCTCTCTTTCTCTCTCTCTCTGTCTCTCTCTCTCTCTCTCTCTCTCTCTCTCTCTCTCTATCTCTCTCTCTCTCTCTCTCTCCCTCCCTCCCCCTCCCTCCACCTCCACCGTTTGGCGCTCATTCCCCGTCAACATGGGGTTGCGGGCGTGGAAAAGACCAGCTACAACTATTAATCACTCTGGGCGGACATGAACATCATCCCCTCCCACACCAGCCTTTGTCTTCTCAAACTACAAGTTGAGCAGTAAACTTTTAAAGGCACGGGCTGGAGACGAACATATCTTTTAACGCATCTAGAAAATACAAGAGAACCGAATATGATAGTTTACGCGATGCTACACTGGAGTTACGGAGCATGCTATTTTGATGTCTTTGTTGTTCTTTAATTTTAATTCTGTTCTGGTATTTTCCATCGCAGATTATGTTTTTAGTCAAAATCGTGTTTATTCAAGGTCGTCCACAAATCCAACAGGATCCTTTGAGAATGCTGGACACGCTGGAAGATGTTTGGCGACCCCCCCGGCAGGACAGAACGCAGACCCCTTCTCCAACCCTTCGCCACCGCACCTGAACTGTTCTCTGACCCGGGGAGAGACGACCGGAGTGTGAAGTTATTCAGGGTTTAAAACCGAAGTCGTCGAAAAATAGTGTCACCGACATTGTTTTATAAACAATCTATCTCATTCCTCAGAACGTACACAATACCTTACGGCACGACTTAAACGCGTACTGTTGTTCAATAAGTAGACTTGAGCGTATTGTTTGAACGTCTATAACATGTCTCCGTTGTTTGAATAAAGGCAGATATGCAATCGCAAATACATATTTGCAGACAACTAAGGTGAACACGAGGCAAACCTCTCGTCACCCTTCTCTGTTTGGAGGGGGGCCAGAGAGCTCCAGATATCTGCCCACAACGTTGACACTCGGAGGTCTGCTTGGGTTACAGATAAACTGCACCGTGAATAAAAGCTGCTCCAACGTTTACAACATCAAGGCGAAACCCAACCGTTGAGCTTTGAGCGCCCCTGTTGCTCAGACAGATTGAATCCGTTTAAATGTTTGCAATGTGAGTAATTATTGGTTGTGGATTGTTTCAGTGGTTTAAATAAAGAATCACAATGTGTTTGTTTTAACTGCGGATTTTCAATGACAAGGACTATCAAAACGATAATACTTCCTATAATAGGTCGCCTATATTATAGTGAAGGTATTATAGGATTGGTGTAATGTTTACCTTCCACCTTGGTGGTCTTTTGTTCCACTTTTTCCCCTCAAAAAAAGTATTTATGTTTTAACAAAAAGTTTCACATAAATTATATTAATAAAGTAGAGCCAAATGACGTGGAAACAGCCTCACCTTGGTTTAAAAACATTATATTGACCAAATAATTCAGGGCAATAGGCTGTATTTGGTTAAACTTGACCTATGTGGCTCACCAAGTTCTCATGTGATTTAGTTTTAAATTGAATTAATCGGCAGTTTGGTTGTTACCGAGTGTATTTATTGAATTATGTTTTATATTTAGGCCCCCATATTTATTAGACAATCTTGCGTTTAACCCCCCGTTTAGATGAGTGTCTCTTGGTGTTTAGCAGTTTTTGGCAGCACAAGAGCGTTTCTACTACAGCTAACCAGACCATAATGTACATCTTCAATTATCTATAATGACGCAGACACTAGCTAAGCACCCAAAACGTGTATTATTAAACGTCGTGTTGGTTCCTTTTTTCCATCATGACAACATAAATGGTTAGTCGCTTGAAAGAAATGAATGAACCCACGGCGGGTATAACATACACCAACACCGCATTGTTTGGGGTTGTATTCTTAGTTTGTTTTTCCAATGCGTTTTCTCCGTCACCAGAGATTTGAAGTTTTGCGTCAAAGACGGAGATGCAGAATTTGAACTCCCAAACGAATTGAAGTGAAGCAGAAATATACTCACACAAGAGCCACCAATGTGTCTTCAAATGGAGCGAAGGAATAACAGCTTATCACCAGAACTGTATCTCGCACACTGCTGAGGAACACTTCAAATGGAATTACGGCAGAATTTCATATCTATTTCTGACCCGAGGGCATTTATTATTCAACGAGTCACGTGGGAGAGCGAATTAAAATTTTAAACCCTGGAAGTGACCTCCACTGGTATAAGATGAGTGGAAATCTTGAATTTAACCAGTTCGACATCTTGATAGGTTGCGTAAAATGGGTGCCAATCAGGTCAAACGCCATTTTTTTGCACATCCCCACAACCACGTCTGTTCGTAAAGTATGCCCTGACTGATTGTGACAAAAGAAGATAATAAGTTAGTTGTCATTAAATGACGATTTCATATCTAATGACACAATACGTTATGCAAATGAGGCAGTCGAGCGACCCCCAAACACCCACAACGTTTGTTTGATAGCAAATCCAATGTTTTCAATTAGGCCTGCTGCTAATGTTTCAGTCAGGCTGGAATGTATAGCGATATGTTGTGCGTGTTGTGGATACATATCCTCAAAATCAGGCCTAACCTTTTCAGTTACACTGCTGTAACGATAATATCATTCAAAACGTTTAGTTAAAGAAGTCAGGTCAAGAAAACACGAAATGAAGAAAAGGCAAAGTGGAATTACACTGATGTATGATCTGAACATTGTGCGTGTCTTAAGGTCAGGGGTCAGGAGAAGGGCTGCGCGTCGCTGATTGGTCAGTGTCGGTCGTGTCCTCTGGTTGAACTTTCTATTGTTTGGATGGAGCAGGTAGCAAACAACACTTAGGTTGGTTCGGTTATGGGCTAGTATGAACAGACTTTATAACAAATAAATATATAAAGGTCTGCTCAATCACTAGAACGTCTTTCCATGTTTAGACCCAACGCGAATCGAAGAAATCGCACCTCAAGCTGTTTCTGCAATAAGAACAAATCCATTATTTTATAACGCGTACCTTTTAGTAATTTATTCGATGATATAAACGTTGAAAGCCCTTCTTGTAATAAAATGGTAACAGACATCTCTATAAGTCGGCTGGCAGCAAAACGACAACATTCGTCGGAGGAATGAAATGGTGACCTCCAAAACAATCCGTCCGTAGCTCTCCGTTTAAATCAGAGTGAGGTATCCCTTCGTAATATTTGAAATGAAATTGACACAGTTTAAAGTAGCAAATGATATTAATTACTTTCTTTTAATACCCTTACAAAAATTCACAAACGGACTACTCAAAACAACAAACGTGATAAAACTGACGGACAATGACCTAATACTAAATAAAAAAACAACACGAAAAAAATATATTATCCTATGCAATTGGCCCGTGTGTAGTTAATCAGCAATTCAATGTACTATATCCAGATTTTTCAAGCCATGTCATTCAGTGTGAAGTATATATTTATTTCACAAGAACAGCTATTCAGCCTACATTACAACGACAATTATTTGGACAAAACATACAGATATTCACAGTTTAGAACACAGCACGACATATGGTACACTATCACGACTCGGACTAGAACGACAAACATAATTTTAAAGACAAAATGTTATTTTCATTGTGCCTTCTTTAGTGATTTGTCTATTTACATCAGATGTAAAAGTCACCTGGCTACATTCAACGGTAAACCAAAACACTGTCTTTCTCTCTCTCTCTCTCACACACACACACACACACACACACACACACACACACACACACACACACGGTCTATCTCTTACAAACAGACAAAAAACTACGATGTTACTCTGCATGACCTAGATATTTGCTATATATCTTCAAGTATATTAGACTTTTCCATGAGCAATACAAAAAATTATAATACTGATAAAAAATGACTTACGTTTGCCTGACTTCATTTACACTGTATATTAACCCGAGTCCTAGCTTTCAACGTGCGTTCCTCTTTTTGTATCATAATAATAAAGAAATACATGAACACTTCGGCCGCCGTCTTGGGTGATGAGAGGTGCATTTCAAGCTTACATGACGAGGACCAACGAAGGGCGGTGAGGAACCGGACAGATCAAACCATTGGCAGAAGTTTGGGGAAAGGGGAGGGGATGTGGGGTTGGGGGGGGGGATAACAACATGTGCGACACACCGCAAAGTTGTTCCCCTCCAAAAAAATCCACTTTTTTGTAATTTGCAACTATCAGTCTGTGTTGTGGTCTGGGTGAGCTTGGCGCGGGGTTTACGCACTATAGACTGGAGGCGCACGGTGTCGGCACGAGCTGCTGGCCTGCTTTGATCTGCTGCTGCTGGGCTCCAGAGACCGACGGCGAGGCGGTGTTGGAGGAGCGGATCTTAGTGTTGGGCAGTTTGTGGTCCTTCTTCCACTTCATCCGCCGGTTCTGAAACCAAATCTTCACCTGGCGCTCGGAAAGACACATGGTGTGCGCGATCTCCACGCGCCTGCGTCGGGTCAGATAGCGGTTGAAGTGGAATTCCTTCTCTAACTCGAGCGCCTGCTGACGCGTGTAGGCGGTGCGGGATCTCTTGGGCACTCCGCCGTTGTAGCTGGCGCTGACTGTAGGAACCATGCACATGCAAAGCAAGCAGGTGTTACGTGAAGCCGATTGTGTTCCTTCTACCAAAAAGGAGAAAAAAATCCCCGTGATACTGTATGAAACGAAGGGATATGAAGACGACGTGACGTTAATGGCGTACCCTATCCCACTTTTTACATCGTGTTCTCTCACGTTTCGAGCGCAGAAATGCACTTCATTTAGCGATGCCGTCTGTGTTAAATTCGCACCCAGGGATAGATTAAGCGCACAAATGATTAACCAAACAGCAGGACTAAATATCATACTTTGGCTGCGGTCCACCCGTAGAGGTAGTTTAGGTTAAAAAGCAACAAAGGCTCATGGCCCAGACAGACGAACACAGGCAATAAAATTTACGAGGGTCCTTAATTACCGACCCTGCTGCTCGATAGTCGTAAATTGCTGTTGTAAGGGGCGCTACTAGTGCTGCCTCAATGGGTCTGCGTATGTTCCAGTGGTCGCCTCTCCGTGCTTCTACCATTTAACTGTAACGATAACTCACCGTTACTAACGTGGACCTTTTTCATCCATGGATAGACCACCGGCTCCTTGCCCTTTGGTACGCCGGGGTACGGCTCATTTGCGAGGCTGCAGTCTTTGCTGGTATTCGTCCCTGCGCCGCTCTCTGTACCCGCGGTGAGGCGGGCGCCGTGGCTCTGGGGGACGGGCTGCGGCTGTGCGTGGTGTCCGTCGGTGAAATCGTCCAGTGCGCCGGTCGGGACATTGCCGTAATCGTAGCTCGGATCTGTGTAGTTTGACCTCGGGTAGGATGCGTCGTCGTGATGGGGAAAACCTGTGTCTTTCTGCCGCTCGTAGTAATCACCGGGCGTGGGGATGTATCCGCTTTGTTGGTATTCGTCGCATGGAGGAAAGGACGGTTCGATATAGTTCGAGTTTATCAAATAGGAACTCATGGTCATTAATTTGTGAAGTGCAACAATACTAATTTTTATCGCGCTGTCGTTTTTCTGATCTCCACAAAACCCTCCTACTCCCTGTCAAATGTACAAAGTTGCCTGGTCACGTGTAGACCACCACCAATCACGGGGTCTCCTGTGGGCATCATGTAAACAGGAACCAATGGAAAGCATGGCGTTTGGCACAACGAAAACTGCTCGGACTAGCTTACGTTGGTGTTTTCCTTATTAAATCAGAGTATATAAAGAAAATCCAATCATGTGACTGCTTTACTGCACGGACCCCAGTATGGCCAGTGTCCGCACACCTTTATGCAGGCCTACACCCCAGAAGAGCCAGAATCCCATCGTATATGGAACCAAAGTTAGTGATGCGAATGCACTTCATCACAAACAAAAGAATATATCTGAGGGAAAATGATATCAATAATAGCTTCGCGTGCGTTGTGGTGCACGGCTCGATTCCAACAGTCTGGCACGAGAACAGAAAGAGCGGCTCCGTTCATATGAGCGCGCTATCGCGTTATTAAAAATAACAAATGAAAAGCGTGTGTTTGGCTGATCCGAGAGAGAAAATGGGAGATTCTCTGCGAATAGCAGGATGAATATTACAACATTTAGAACCATTTGAGTCTCTGCTCTGCTTGTGCACTTGATGTCGCTTGTTGCTCAAGCGACATCAATCCAAGGGTTTTACGCATTACGTCATTAATAAAACATTTCTCCCCCCCAAAATATAGATAGATGCATGCTTCCACTTCTGTTTAAAAAACAGTCCTCGAGTAATTAGCCTCAACACTGTAGAGCCCTACACCTAATCAATTATATTTCAGAAATATCATTTATTTGCTCCTCAATCCAAAATTCTGTGTCGTTTTTCGTTGTTTTTTCCTAGGATGATCCAGAGAACGCAGCAGAACACACGGTGCCCTCCTGCGTGGCCCCTGGCCTACGATAGTGAGACAGATCGTGGGATTTACACGATATTACAGTGGACGACCGGGCGCGGGAGAGCCACAACTTTCCCTGCACGCAATTAGTGTCTGAAATACAAGCCCGAACGAAATCATCAACATCGAGTTGACTAAAACAACGTGCAGAGACACCCCCGTGCAACAATAGGCTGTTACAATTAGGCCTGCTTTAGTAGGCCTCTCTAAGCACATGAATAATTTATAAGGGATCACCGACTATGAATTTATACCAGGTAGCCTATTGTTCATATTTTTTTATTGCTTTTATTATTACTTTAACGGATATGATTATGGTTAATACTATGGTTGTTGTTGTTATTATTATGGAGATCATTATTATTATATTATATAAATGACACACATTCATTTTGGGATTCAATTCGTAAGGAGATGATAATACTAAGAGGGAGAGGTCTAAAATATGCTCGCATTCCAAGAGATATGCATTCATAGACTCCGGAGAATGACATTCTCCAGATGAAAAGAGAGAAAGCAGACAATAAAGCAACGAGATATAAAGCTACCGCTGACCGTATTGCTCCTCTGCCCACAGTGTCACGTAAATCTCCATCTTCATAACTTGTTTCTTCAAATATCCGTACAGAACGAATCCAACGTGAGCCCACGTGTTATTCCCTTTGAGCAGAATAGACTTTACACAAGTTATCCTTAACTGTCCCCTCAGAGAAGGCCCCTGCGTCGTGAAAGACGAGGACGAACCTCGGAAATATTGAAAGCCCTCTTTCCCCCTTTTTCTCCCCGCCATTGTATTCGGGGCCCTAAACAGAGATAACTTCTGCTTGACCCCAGAGTGACACCGTTTCCATTTTCTTTCTGATTAATCTTAGCCATTGACAGTCTTTGTTAAACAACAAGGCGTGCCCTTCTCCAAAGAGGCGACGTTTTCATATCTGTGAGACGCGGTGACCTGCGGTTCACCCCGGACTTGGACTTCACAATCTCCAACGTCTGCCCAGCTCTGGGGGAGATGGGAGCGCACTTAGCGGGTCAACACCCAGGGACGTCCCGACACCATCCTCAAATACTGTGAAAAATCAACGACGCCATTTGAACAACGTTAGGCGTGCCTTTTAAACTGCTGAATGTGAGGCGAAAGCCCGACCCACGTTTGTATTTAAAAGTTAATTAGTACAACCAGGGTCTCTATTTTCCATGCTATATGCTTCTTCGTTCAGTTCACTTATTTGTATCAAGTTGCTCCAGCGTGACCAACAATATCTTCCAGTCCATGAGTGTTCAGGCCGGACCACATTGGAAGGTGAAGTCTTAATTTTTCTTTAATATTTGAAGTATTTTGCGAGCTATTGATGTTCTACCATAGCCTATGCATATCTAAACGTAACATACCATGGCCATCACTATGTGTAGGCAAAGTTAATTTAGGCAATGGATTTATATATCATCTCCTTGTTTAAAGTAACTCATGTAAGCGTATGGCTTGGGCAGTATCCATAGATTTAGAAGACCACCTAAGAGGCCATTCATCAATATAATGTTACAAGGTGAGACATCTTCGCATGATATCTAAATGTACAGTCCGCTGCTGCCGACGTGTTCTTTCTATCGGAGGGTGAGCGATAAAGAGAGGGTCAGTCTGGGTATTATCCACTTACATTAAGTCAGCCGTGCGTGAATGACGGCTATCTTATTTGGACAGCTCGGTCTACTTGTTGCTGCGGTAAGGACCTCGGGATAGGTATTAAAGTATCCACTTTGATTAATGTGGGCCATACTTTGTCAGTATGCCTTCAGATTGCCGCCGCGTGTCCCTCTCTTGCCGCAAAACTTGAGTTAGTGATCATAGTTTATTACGTCAAAAAGTGTCATACGCCTGTTGAACTGTAAAACGACTGGATATTACCCAAGCCGAAATACTGAAAATAAAAATTCATAACATTTGTTAAAGAATCCAATTGTAAGTTGTATTTTTTCCAACTGCTGAGAGTAAAGGCCCCAAACGCCTGACAGGTTATGTTTACATCCAACTGAGCCCACATCCAAAACACGCCGGCCCATCTGAAAGGGTAAGCTGTGAAGTGAATCTCTATTTAACTGATAGTACATCACGAAGACAGTCCACTGTACATTAAGACCATCAGACAAGTGCTGTGATGATAGCGACACTTTAAATACTGCTTTCGCTATACGTCCTGTAGAAAGGGAGAGTTTCCACTCGCTGTATACAGCAGCAGGTCTGAAGGAGAATCACCATTCGCATGTCTTTTTCCTGTAGTGGGTTTACGCATACGTTGAGCGTCGATGTCTGGCTAACAAAAACTACGGTTTGTGAATGATCCTACACCACAGACAAAGCATCTGGGAAGCTATGCAACACCAAGCAGATATACACGTAGGAATACCAGTCTATTTGAATATTACAGGAAGCCAAAACCAAGTTGTAGCCTACAGCAAGGTTAAGATGTCAAACAAACACAATAAGTAACACAAAATGATACAGACACATACAAACTAGCAAACAAGTAAACTACAGGATCCATGCTAAATAATCAACATTAAGCCCACAAACCTACGTCATTCTACATTGCATTACATTTACAACCGTTTCGGTGACCAAAGGCCTAAATCCATTTGTTGTGATCTTAATTATCCACCACATTGCAGCTTGCAGCCTTTATTTAGGCCTGGGGTTTTTGGAAATAATTTTGTAGGCTGTAGGATTTATTTTCTTTTTCTGTTTTAGTTTTCAAATGTGTTGTTGTTGTTGTTCTGTAAATAAACAATAAACAAACTGCAATAAGCTTACGGATTTAATATCGCTCTCCGTTAGTATGACATTAAATAATGGCCAGCCTTTGTGTTATTCTATGCGTTGAGGTGAACATTTCACAAGCGTTTATTAAATGAAATTCAAAGTATTTACAATTGCGCGCCTATATTTTGGTCACATGTTGAATTACACCATATAGCGTTTACGCATACACTGCGAGAGGTAAAACCACGACAGCCAACAATATCAACTGATTATTATAGTTGTAGGCTATACGTTATTTGTTTTGTATTTTTATTTTTATTTAAATTAATATTTCGTCCTCTCAGCATGAATACAAAACTGCAATCGAAATGTTAAGATTAAACTGCTATCGAAATGATCTATTTCAATTAGGCCGTCTAGTTTTTCCATGGCTTATTTTATGACAAAGGGGCCGGTATTATTGTCTGTTGCACTCCGGTAAAAGTGCGAAAAATTAACACACATATATATTTAAAAATATTGTATCCTGTGTCAAAATATACCAAAATACACATATTAAGGCGACGTTATATAGAATACGCTCACAAATATCGTTATATTTGCTCAAGATAAGGAAGGCTAAGTGTTTTTTAAAGGATCCATGAACATAATTTGGGCCTACAGGCCTATCCATTACCCCATGACCCGGTCGAAAGAATCAATCCTCAAAATGCTAATTTTGCCTTCGTCCCCAAACATATCAAATGTAATTTATTCAAAGGAAATTCACCAATCAACCGCCCTAATAAAACGCCAGCCACTCAATCTTGAGGCTCGGGACGTGCAGGGGGTACCCTCCCCTGGTCCTCGGCGCGGGGTCACTCCGCTTCCAGGGTTCACCTGGAGTGCAACGTCCAACATATGTAATTCAACGCTATTCTATCTTTTGTGTGCGTCGCGGAGACTGCTATTATAAGGCTGGCATCAAGCTCCAATGGGACAGATGAGGGAGACATGTTCAGCGCCTACACTTTTGACCCCCTATCTCATTCTCGTCAGTCTCTGCGAGCTTTTGACCCCTCGAGAAACATCTCGCATGATCGCATCGCTATTTGATTGAACATTATGTTTGTTATCTTTTAAATAAGTATATTTTTATTTGAGTTTTCCCAAAAATCAAACAAGAATTTAACATATATTGCCTGAAGATGCCATTAAAGGCATAGTAGTGGAAATGAAATTCAGTGTAGCGCTACGTTGGATTACTTTGATAAATTGAACGAACGTAAAATACACTTAAACTCAACCTCAGATTAGGAAAGCAACGCAAATACCTTTGTGCAATGGACTGAACAGCAATTTCAGTCCAAGGCAATACGAGAGGTTCAGAGAAAGCTCTGAAGAAACATGCAAAAAATGTGTGAGATAGTCAATTTACACAAACGAATTTATAGAGGTCTATCTAAAAAAACACACAGAAGTATCGCAAGCCATGGTACTATATTGTCCTATGAGTGCGTGCGTGCACTTGTTTGTGTGTGTGCGCAT
This sequence comes from Enchelyopus cimbrius, assembly GCA_027122795.1. Lineage (NCBI taxonomy): Eukaryota > Metazoa > Chordata > Actinopteri > Gadiformes > Gaidropsaridae > Enchelyopus > Enchelyopus cimbrius. The sequence goes on along the minus strand of JAOPJJ010000093.1, from coordinate 6,733,854 downwards.
GTGCTCTTGTGTGTGTGTGTGTGTGTGTGTGTGTGTGTGTGTGTGTGTGTGTGCGTGCGCGTGCGCGTGTTTCTGTGTGTGTGGGGGGAGGGTGGGGGCATTCTCCTCCAGAACATACGGAGAGGGAACAGGCGGAGGCTGACAGTGAACTTGGCCTAAAGCGAGCCCTGCTGGTGGCGCCGCGAGCGTGCAGATTTATCTTTCTGCTGCGGCTGACCTCCCGGTGAACCGCCGCCGCCGAGGATGCGTCCTTCCTCTGCGCGCGGCGCTGTACCGCTGCTGCCGCCGCTGTTTGCTTCTGCTGTGAAATGCCTTTGCTCCATAATGTGAAATTAGTTTGTTTTTCCCCATCTTCTCATGTTTCTCTCCCCCCCCCCACCAACAAAAAAAAAATCTAATTTCAGCCTTTAATATGTTTTCATTTAAATATGGCTGACGAATCCAGCTGCTGAGCTAATATGATAGCGCCTTGTATTTAGACGCAGGTTCATTTAGGCCCGCGAAACATAATAATTGCTTGTTAGAGTTAAATCGAGCACGCGAGCAATGTGGATTTGATCTTTCTACGCGTGTGCGAGGTTATCCAAACCACGCGTTTGCGGCTTTCATGTTGCGATGTTTATCTAGCACCGCGTGTGTGTGTGTGTGTGTGTGTGTGTGTGTGTGTGTGTGTGTGTGTGTG
>JAOPJJ010000093.1:6079509-6094745 GCA_027122795.1 Enchelyopus cimbrius | reverse complement strand
GACAAGGACCTACTCTCCATTCCCCGAACCAGACTGAGATCATATAGCGATAGGGCCTTCTGTGCAACTGCCCCTGCAGCTGACATGCAACCTGCTGGAGGAGTGGAAGTGTGAAGACCGAGTTGTCAACATGGCCTTTGAACCAACAGTATCCAACACAGGCCATCTACGCGCAGCCTGCATCAGCATCCAGGAGAACCTAGGTCGTGCTCTCTTGTGGTCCGCCTGCAGGCATCATGTTGGCGAGGTTGTGCTGGACCATGTCTTCACAGACCTCAAGTTTGAAGCATCTAAATCCCCAGAGGTGGCTCTCTTCTCGAGGTTTAAGAAGAAGTTCTGAATTTGATAGCTTACTTTTGTGCTGTTATTATGGAAAATGCCTGGCGAAGGCACGTTTTATTGTGTCTTCCTTTTTGTGGACCCCTAATTTACATAAAAGTTTAGTGTTATTTATGTTATAAAATATATTTATCAAGCGTTTTATATTTGTATATATATATATATTGATGCGGCCCAGCCTCACCCGGACGTTGATTTTGAGACCCCTGTTTTAGATTTTTTAGGTTTTCTTTTTTCTCTACTAATGTGTTTTGGTGTGTGTAAGTATGTGTGTGTGCGTGCGTGCGTGTGTGCATTTGTGTGTGTGTGTGTGTGTGTGGGGGGCAGATGGCCCAGAGGGCTCTGGCCCAGGAGCTGCTGTCTCCAGAGGGAGGTCTCTCCACCGCTTACCGCCTGGCCGTTGCTGAGCTGCAGATGCTGAGCGCAGACTACGGCAGTGCTGCTGCCACCCTCAAGGAGGCACTGGAACACACTTGCAAGGTACTCGCATTATGAGACGACACATCTTCGGGATGTGACAATCAAGACAGTTAGATTGATTGAGCTTATCTGTACTTAGGTGTGTGTGTTGTGGCGGTATCATCCATCCGTACGTAATACTTGATACGTTATGATGGTTTGGCGTTCCATTCCTTCTAAAGAGAAAATAAGGATGGCTTATGTAGCGATGCCCTCTGTAATGCCTTTTTACTCTGGTACTCTATCCCAAGCAGAGGAGTGAAAGTTGTATGTAGGACACCTTGGGATACCTTGGGGGACTATATTCACGTGACTAAAGTGATGGGCCGTATGTGTCACTCAGCACCAACTTAAAGGTGGGGTATGGGATTTGCGAAACGCCGGCAGATTTTGAAAATACACAACTAAAATGGTCCTACCCTCTTTCCTTCAACGCTGACTCTGACTCGCACAAACACAGATGTTTGAGTGCGTGAGCTACGTGCACAAAGGGGTCACACGCAGGGAGCGGGGGAGGGGGAGTGTAGTAAGACCGTTTAATTGATGTACTTACTGTCCAATGCCTCTCGGTGGTCTTGGAAATCATTGGCTGGAGTTTTTCGAGCCCTGCCCGTTCCACAGATGATTGACATGATAAATTTCCATTTCAGTGCTTCGTGGCTGTAAGTGGGTAATGATAAGGATTTCAAGTAATTTCGCAAAAATTGCCAAAAAAGAGAATTCTATACCCCACCTTAAATATCTTGTCAAGAAAGTCTAAAAATATATTAGTAATAATCAAAATTTCATCAGATAAACTCCTGGAACTTACAGCTTACAAAACCTCACATTTTGGAAGAAACCAATAGGCTGAATTTACTTGAGATTGCAATGGAATTTCTGTTGTTCATCACATTAAATCATCCCAATGGACTCCAAAGTCACGCCGTTGCTAAAGTTAGCAGCGTTGCCATCCTCTCCTTCAATCTTGCTGACGGACAATGCTCTTGAAGAGGGAAATTAGACAGCAACAGGGGGAGTGTGGAACAAGACTCTTGCTTGCTTAGCAGCGGGGTTGCCGCCAGGGCCACCGCTCCCCATACGCAGAGTACGCAGAGCGCGTAGGGCCCCAAGTACCTGGCGGGGCCCCCAAAATTATGGTTGAGAAAAACCGGTATGAAAATTATTAAATTTTTACATTGCGAAACATATATATATGAGTTAACATGCCCACCGTTGTTGTTTATCAATTGTGTACCATATAACTCAATTCGGGCAAATAAATGTTTTTACCTCATATATAAAAATAGTTCCCCCGCTTCCCTGAAATGGTACAGCCTTAAAAGTTCCTGTGACTCTCGTCTTTTTGCATTGGAGTTCGCTCTGTAGCCTTTTGCCTGAAGTGGACATATTTGGTTGCCGCTGTGTGCAGGAGCCTGAGGCCTGGGCTCTGCTGGGCCACTGCAGCTACTTGATGGGCGGGGACAGGGCCCAGGCCCGCCAGTGTTATGAGAGGTGTCTGGACTACCAGCAGCAGCCCGCAGACACACACCTCATCTTCCTCCGCCTGGGCTCTGTCTACCTGGAGGAGGGACAGGTGAACCCCCACCCCCTCTCCCTACATCCCCCTTCTCTCAACTCTCTCCTCCTCACCAGGTGGTAGAAACCAACCACTGTGTTTTAGGCCATATCCACACCTACGCAGATCCCTTCAAAATCTATTATAATTAGGGCGTGTTTACTTTTTTCTTTGGTCGAACATCAATGAACACCAGTGATCACTCGGTGAGTTTCACAGCTTTGCAAACAAACGTTTAATGTTTCTTTAGGACCGATGACGCTTGGTCCTATTACCTCTACAGTGGGGCTACAAAAAAAGCTAAACTTCTCCAAACACAGCATTTTGGCGAAATGAACACCTGAACCGATCTATTTCATCATAAACAAATTGGAAATAAGGCTTAAAGTGTAAAATACCGAAATACTCCTTTAAGTGTTGTGTTTTGCTTATCGGGTAACTAATGAGTCAGTACCATGAGATCCACTGAAAATATACCGAGCATGATCACATGAAAACTCCTCACGTGATAATGGTTTCCCCTCAAAGCTCCAGAGGGCCAGAACCACATACCTGCATGCCTGCAGCACCTCACCATCCTGTCTCACCTGGATGGGGCTGGGCATCTCCTGTTACCGGGTAACAAGAAAGACAAATACTATGACAATCACCTTTAGACTCTTATTGTCCTTTTTGTCTGTGTGCTGATGTCTTCATGTGGGCTGCACATAGCTAGAGAAACTAAAAGAAGCTGAGGATGCATTGACGGAGTCTAACGCCTTGAACAACACCAACCCTGAGGTGTGGGGATACCTGGCCCTGGTGTCCCTCAAGGTGAGCCTCCTTTAGCTTCTCTTTTTAACAAATGCAATCCCACTGTTTGCTGTAGGCTCGCCCTCCGCTCCGGTCTGGACATTTGGGCTTTTCTTTCCAAACTAAAAACTGAATTAAAAAAGTATATATATATTTTTTTGTCTCTTTTAATAAGAATGGCCGGAGAGTGGAAGCAGAGCAGTCGTACAAGTATGCTGTGAAGGTATTGTACTACATTGTTCTGTTCATCCTCTTGCCACAAATCCCTGAATGGTACATCTATTGTGGGTTTCCAATCGGCTGATTGGTTCACATTGTTTTGCTCCTTCCAGCTGAACCTGCAGGACCAGTCCGTCCTCAGGGAGATTAAAGAACTGCAGGACCGACTGGGCTTTGGAGACCCTTCATTCTAACCGAGTGGTTAAACAAAATGCAATGAGTAACTGAGTTGTTCGATAAAAGAAACATTTTTCAATGATATGTAATAAATGTGTTTCATATTGTTTTAATGTTGTTTTTTTGTAGGTAATGAATACTTTTATAAAACATACTTTCCCACTGGAGTGGAGTACCCTGGTTTAGCTACAGATCAACATTATCATTGACTTTCAACTTCATATAACTAATGAGGATATGTTTTGTGATATAGTTTGCATTTGTGATGTTCCCTGAAGAAATTAACAACATCATGTTTTTATGTTATATGATATCTTTTCAGTCCAATATTTGCTGGGGGGGGGTCTGACATATACAATAATCATAGGTGTATTGTAACATGCTTTTCCATGGAATGTAGTTATGGGGTCTATTAAGTCAAATCTAGATAATTAGTATAATAACACATGATTCTCATTATAACAAATGTTATGTCATCTGTTGGCAATACCCAGTTGACTTTTTCCAGTAGTAGACTGATTGCAGCCTACAAGTCTGTACGTGATAAATCATATTGAACTAAAACCAGGGTTTAGTCCTCGTTCCAGAAGTAGACTCTGGCACGGTTTATAATTATGGAGACCCTTTTAAACGTAATGTTAAAATTGATATTTAGCATTTATTTTTTCTGTGCGCTTACCATTTACGGATCCAGTGCGCATGTCTGAAGAGCAAGCGGAAAGCGTATGTGTGCGTTGGGCGGAAGTCGGGACAGCCTTTCTGCTCACGGACAGCCATCATGGTGAGATCGTCGTGAAGTTTTTAGCATCTCAAAAATGGAATTTCTTCTTTATGTGTCACCGCTATACCACATAGTCGCATGTACGATGTTGCAAAGACAGTTTGTTTTCATATAATGTCCGTTTTCTTTGGTTTTGCTCGTTAATCTGAAGCTAAATTCGATTGCGGAGAAATGTATGCCATTGCCGCGTTTGAAACGTGGTCCCCTAAGCAGGGAGGGCCGTTCAGTTTAGATATATTATTTCTAACCAGCAGTTGTCAAAACAGCCTAAATATTACTTCTCATATTGCCTTCCCTGCGGTTTAACAATGAGTGTTCTTCTGATGTAATGAACTGCGCTCACTCCGCATGTTGCTAGCTGCTTGGGAACAACGCATGCTAGCTTGATTCACGTCTAAGCCTCGGTTTTTTTTTAACTGACCTGAAACAACGCTGCTGTCTCCTACAGGTGTTCAAGCGTTATGTTCAGATTGGCCGTGTCGCCTACGTCGCTTTTGGAACGAATGAGGGCAAGCTTGTGGCCATCGTCGATGTCATCGACCAAAACAGGGTAAACTGCGCTACCGCAACCTCCAATCTCATTCATGTACAAGCAGCGAAGAGTAGTCATTAATGTTCTTGCCCCTGTTAAGGCTCTCGTTGATGGACCGTGCACTGGAGTAAAGAGGCAGTCCATGCCCTTCAAGTGCATGCAGCTCACTGACTTCGTTATCAAAGTACCTCACAGGTGAGGCCCTCTTTCTGTCTCACAGTCCATGCAATGCCTGTGTAATGTAAAATGTTTGGGCATAATTGTGTAGAATTTGCTATATGATGGCTATAATCAAATATGAAAGAATCGTTTTTGAAAGGCTGCCTTATGTAGCAACGCAGTCCTATCTCTATTAATGCTAGCCCCAACTGAAACAAGATATGAGGCCTATATGCTTTGCACGACTTGATGTCATTTCATACTTGCATTTACTTGCAAGTCCCTTTGGATAAACCTCCTGCTAAATGTAAATCTCTCATGTTCCACAGTGCTCGTCAGAAGTTTGTAAGGAAGGCCTGGGAGAAGGCTGAGGTCAACCAAAAGTGGGAACAAAGCAGCTGGGCAAAGAAGATTGAGGCCAAGAAGAAGGTAAGCAGTGTCAAAAAGTTTGCATTGTGAAGCTTTTTGATAAAGGTTTTGTTAGGCTTGTCCCACTTCCTTATTGTCCAAGGCATGGTCAGCTTAGTTCTCCAGCTCAGTTAATAAACCTACTTGGCCTGAATTAATACTGAAACGCTTGCTTGCATTTGTTTACTTGCACTTCATGGCTATTGTGCATACAAGTAAATAGGGTCTTGTTGCAGTATATTGAGGGAGAATGTAGAGAAAGTGCTTTGTCGTCTGGTGCTAATGGGATCTGAAGTTGTATGTAATGAACTTGACATCTGTGAAGCCAAACCCTGAATCTGTATGGATGTGTATCAGAACTCAGACCAGTCCACCAAGTATTGACTAAAGGAACATGTATCCAAAATAGATCCACTTGCATAGTTCATATTTGACTCGGTGATCTCTTTTCTGACTAGAACTGTTTTCTAGTCTATCAAAGCTTGCTAGATGAATGAATTACGTTAGTTTTCTCAATATGGATCCCTATTGCATAGTTGTTCATGGTACCTCACTGGTCTCAGGTAATCACTCTAATTGTGTAAACTATTTGTATAATGAAGATCTAAAAGAATATTGTCCTTATCTTCAGAGGGCTCAGATGAGTGACTTTGACCGCTACAAGGTGATGAAGGCCAAGAAGATGGTAAGTTTAAACTTGAATTATTTTTTGTGAAGAGTTGATTGTAAATATGTGTGTGCCATCACCTCAACTGTACTTGTTTTTGTTTACAGAGGAACAGAATCATCAAGCACGAGATGAAGAAACTCCAGAAAGCTGCAGTAAAAAAGTGATTGGTTCCACAAATAAACATTTTGAAATAATTTATTCATGTTGTTATGTTAATTCATTTAACAAACAAAGAGTTAAAGCAGAGTTCTGCACTATGGCACACTTGGTTTATGCAGTGGCAGAGGTACTTGTCTTGGGCAAGTCAACTGAATATACATTTAGTATTGAATATACTTGTATATGAAATATTCATATTCAAGTTGATATTTGTTGAAATGGGACATTTAATGAAAAGCAGCAAATGAGTAAATGGCCAAAGTAAATTTGCCAATAAGTATAGGCTGGTTGTATGCCTTTTTAAGACTAAATTGAGTATTTGTCTAACTTTTATCCAACGTAGAACCACAGAAATCCCATTTGGCTTCTAATATGTTAAAAGTGATGTACCCTGTCTTTCTGCGTTGGAGTTCTCCATTCATATCCCAAACATATATTCTGATAAGCTTTACAAACTATGTAGTGAAGTCCTATACATTTCAAATCGTATTACTTAAACGTGTGTGGTAAAGGCGCAATTCGCTGCGCATTTCATTTGACAATGAAGTTGTTTGAGGACATGCCTGCTGTAAGGCAACTGTTTCGCAAGGTGGAAGCAAAAACAAGACTGGTCTTGTACTTGAATCTAGAAAGTCGGCCAGATGGTGGGAAGTCAAGCATTTAAAGGCAGAGATACACCAACCCGACACAAGCCAACGTCCAACAGTTTCGTTGGCCCAGGTTGGCTAAAAACTTGCCTCGAGACACCACTTCGACGGCAGCAAACTACACCACCCAGTGACTCCCGTGGGGGTTGCGCTAGTCTCGTGATCGGCAAATTTAACATTTTCTTCTGTCCACGCCATAGCTGCCATAGCTTCCAAAAATATATCCAAATACCTCAAATATGCAATGCGACTTTGGCGACGAAGTGAACTTCTGCACTGCAACTCTTTGTGCTATTTCTGTTTGTCTTTGTGCTATACACATCACACACGCAGCGAGCACAAACCAATCAGAGTTCCCCAACGACCAACTTCGCTCATGTCCGACTTCGCATGCTGAATCTGACCCGACGAGCCCCAACGGTTCCCGACGTCTCGGGACACACCAAACCAATTTCTCTCCAACCCTCGGGTTGGTGTATCTCTGCCTTAAGATTTATCCTGGGAAAACCCCTTTCCTATTTCATTTCCAAGTGTGACATTCCGAAATACTTAACATCTCACAATATTGATGCATTTACGTTTTACTTAAAGGGCACATCATATGGATTCACAAGGACTGATGCGCGTCAGCACAGTATGAAACCATGCAGAAAAATGTATATGTGTGCAATATTTCGCATATGAAAACAAATGGTGAATTTGAATTGTAAAATCGCAATGTAAAATTACAATTTGCATACAATACTACAATTTATTTATATTTAAATGAAAGCATCATCCGATGGGGTAGAACAAGTGTTCACCATGTGTTTCTATGAATTTACCACATTGGACACATGTCTTCTCGGATAGGCCTACGCTGTTCTGACGTCAGAGAGGAGTTAGAACTATGCACGCATGCGCTATGAGGTATGTACGAGGGAGCCAGAGTTGCGAGATTGTAGGAAATGAACGGACATGTCTTGACAGCTTGTAGACTACACAACATAGATTTAGACAATATTCCAAGTCAAATCGAGATACGCTGTACAGTCAAGAGTCTGCTGTAGAGTCAAGCATTTATCTGTACGGGCAACGCAGAAGGGAAGCCGTTTGGCACTGATTCACAGAGCGCCTCATCCTGGTAAGCAGTCTCTCATGGGATATTTTATTTCAAAGAACATATTGGGCCTTTCGTCTTTAACGTAATAATAGAAAGCCATAATCGGTATTCCATGCCTCTTTAAATGCAGCCTGGGTTATTCTAGGCTTCACTACATGTATCTTTAATGCGTGTCAAGGGAATGTCTGTGCGTAGACCCTCCTTGTGTTGTTATTGCTCCGGATGCTCAGGAGGATGCGTGCGTTGTGCACAGCGGGGGTCCCATATGGGGAACAGAACACTTGCTTATTCGTTTCCCAGAATGGGTTATATGTTGGCTTTTCCAAATTCTGCTTGAAAATGTGAACTGAAGACCAATTTGAGACACAATTACTCTGACTCAAAATGGATATGCTCAAGCTTTGAATAATAGGGGCTCTGTGTGTTCAAATGTATCATTTTGACTTTGTTACATTCTCAAAAGAGCTAACTGATGTCCAACGACGAATCCAAATACTGACGTATGCAATCTATCAGAAAGGCCAAGGTCTCTGTCTTAGTTATCAATCTTAAGGGACATTTGAGTCCACAGTTATCATATCTGCCTCCACAAAACCCACTATATCTCCCCGGGCAATTGAGTGCCATCTGTGTTTGGCCCTCTTGAGTATAGCCATGGGTGTGTTTTAAGATGTCAAGCAGCCTGGAGTTCACCCTTCACCTGTAAATAAAAACACCTTGATCTTCTAGAACAGAACAGTTACATAACCAACCGTCCCTCGTGTTGTGTTGTTGATTGTAAACATGTCACAGGCAAGGAGGGAGTGAGGGAGGAAGGGGGGGGGGGGGTGGACACACACCCCTATGCATCAGGGCTAATAGGGGCTCTGAATGTATACAATGTATACAAAACCAGGATAGCTAGATTACGTCTTGGCTAAGCTTATTAGCCTGAAGACCAGCGCCCTGAGCTAGCTTTCTGGCTAAAACACGATCCTGCCGTCCCCCCAATTGGAGGCCCTAATGGACCCTTCAGAGGCTTGGTTAGCTTGACATTGTGGATGAAGGTGAGGGATAGCTTTGAGCAGGTTGGCTTAGGCTTGTGGGGACTGCAGTTTTTGAGAGTGAGTGAATGAAAAGCGTGCACAGCTAGTCCTTTAAAGCAAGGGGTGTCAAACTCATTTAAGTTCAGGGGCCATATACAGCAATTTGATGTCAAGTGGGCCGGACACCCTCATTGTCCCTTATTTCCAAGTGACAAAATTGACGATTATATAGTGGCACTTACATAACGTAAATTGCTCAAAAGGCTCAAAGAACAACCCCCTGTATTGGTAGATTAGAAATGAAACAGTATGGTTGATTTGTTTTTGTGTTATAATAGTCTAACCATTTGTATTTCCACATGGGGGAAATCTTTAAAAAATAAAAAGAATAATATTTATTTTATTTATTAATTTTCACCGGGCCGGATTGGAACTTTTGGCAGGCCGAATCCAGCCCGCGGGCCGTATATTTGACACCCCTGCTTGAAAGTGTCTGAGAGAGAGCAGAGAGTGAGATGACAAGAGTTGGAGATGGCAGGCTGCTATTAAAAGCCACATGAGTCACTCTTCTTCACAGGTACTCTGGCAGACTCCCGTCTCGGAAGCTCCGTCACGCTGAGCGCCTCTAAACCTTATTCATATTTTCAGAGGGGCTACGAAGGCCCGCTGCCGTACACAGACCGTGATCCTCAGCTGCAGAGAGACAACCACTTAGCTAGTTTGGGCGTTCCTCGGTGCGTGTGTGTCGGGAGTTGAAACATGTCTCCGGATTGGCGGTTTGCGTGGGTTTGGTTTTCGGTGGAAAGGCGTGTTCTCCTGGCTACGGGCTGTTGATTGAATTCATCGTGATGATGCACAGTCGGCGTTGCTACAGAAACACCAGGTATCGAGGACACGCCTCTTGGACATTCACCTGTCAGGAATGTTCTTGGCACGCTTTGTTGTCTCTTTGCCAGATCCCAGTTCATACACGCGTGGTGTCCTTGGAAGTGGAACGCCTGTCCTGCCAGGCTAGAGGGGGTTGGTGAGAGGTGTGTGTGTGTTTGTTATGTAACTGAGGCTGATCAGTTCAGTGACAGCTACCATCTGGTGAACTTTGTGTCAAGTGCTGTGGGTTTACTCAACAAATTCCTGGAAAGGTTTATTTATTTGATTAAGTCGGTTGTTCTTTGTGTGACTAGACAGTGTGGGTAGACAGTGAATACTTTACGGAGGAAAAGTGTTACGCACACCAAACAGGTGCTGACTGCCGATTAAAGTCTAATGTATAAAAGGGAGGGCGCCGCACACTCTACAATTATCAAAGTTATTTTTAATTGATCATGGCCATAACGTTTCAGCCCAACACGGCCTTCGTCAGATCACATATGTGATCTGTGATCTAAAAGAACTTTGATAATTTAAACTCGGCACCCTCTCTTTTATACATTAGACAGTATACCTTCATGTCCTCCCTCAGTTCCCAGGAAAGGTCTGAACACCCTATTGCGCTTCTCTATAGATGTTCCCCCTTTTCGTCCATCCAGGTAAAACGCCCTGAAATCGACCCGCTGTGTGACATGGAGAACTGACTGGAGAGACACCAGCTGAATAGAGAGAGAGAGACAGCGAGAGACCTGCAGCCTCATGGCTGGTCTGAAACGCGGACACGATGGGAAGATCGCTGGCCTCTACGACCTGGACAAGACCCTGGGCCGCGGGCACTTTGCGGTGGTCAAACTGGCTCGGCATGTATTCACAGGGGAAAAGGTACACCGCATGCACACAAGGACTGCAAATTAGCGGATGCTAGAAGCCTTGCATATTTTGCATTTGTTTGTTTTAATGTTATCGGTATTGTCCCTGTTAAATAAACAATAAATAAATGAATTCTCCCTGATTCCCCCCCCCCCACCCACACACACACAGGTTGCCGTGAAGGTGATCGACAAGACCAAGCTGGACGCAGTGGCGCGGGGCCACCTGTTCCAGGAGGTGCGCTGCATGAAGATGGTGCAGCACCCCAACGTGGTGCGCCTGTACGAGGTCATCGACACGGCCACCAAGCTCTACCTCATCCTGGAGCTGGCCGACGGCGGGGACATGTACGACTGCATCATGAAGCACGAGAGAGGCCTCGGCGAGGAGGTGGGGGCGTCACGCACGAGCACACACAGATACGTACATGCACATATACACACGCACATACACATACACACACACATGCACACACACCCATTCAAGATTCAAGTGTTTAGCACAATAGGAAACATGTTCTCAATTATCCAATGAAATTCTTCCTTTGTTTTCCATGGAATGCCAACAAATATATATATCTGAAATATACAATTTACAAAGTAAATAGAAAAAGAAGCCACAATTTACAAAGTAAGTAGTAGCAGCAACGGAATAAAATATAATATATTATAATAAGTAAGGGATAATCACCTCAAGGCAGGGCTATAAACAGTTTGATATACCCTGCCTTCCATGAGCCGGGCACATCAAATTGTTTATCGCCCTGCCTTGAGGTGATTATCCCGTTTATTCTACTCCTTGCTTGCCAACATAATAAAGCAATTCAAATGCTTCGTATTGCATGCTTATTAAATGTATGCTCTGTTTGAGTTCATATCCCTCAAAACGTAGTCCCCTTTAATTACGATCGATCAAACCAAATTATTTAGCCATTATATTTGGGCTATTTCAGTAACATACACTCAAACTCGAATTAATATTCTTCAGGCGATTCATTTATGAGTATTAAACTGGACATTCCCAGCTCAGCTCTTTTAGTTAGCTTGTTTCTATAGCAACCGCACAAGGCTGCATCTGATCTCTAGTTTAATAACGTAGTTGCTACATTGTATCTCGCTTGTAAAACAATGTATGGACTGACCCTTCCATAGATTTCTGACACATTTTAGAAACTTTTTTTAAACAAGGTTTATTTTTACAATGGACCTCATGTTTGACATTTCTGTGATAGAAAAAAATACCAGCAGCATATTGTTCTACTATTTGATGACGCTGTGCTCAGTCAGCAGCAAGTAGTCAGCGGGCAACCTGCCGGGTTAATGCCCCCCTCCCAGCCAATCAGAATCAAGCATTCTTAAACAAAGTAGAATAAAATATAATATTAAAGGCATAGTCCGGTATTTTATACTTAAAGCCTTATTTTCAGTTTGCTTACGATGAAATAGATCGGTTCAGGTGTTTTGGTTCAGGTGTTTAGGTGAGAAGTTTAGGTTTTTTGCTAGCCCCAGTGTAGAGGAAATTGAGCATGAATCATCGGTCCTAAAGCAACATTAAACGTTTGATTGCAAAGCTGTGAAACTCACCGAGCGGTCACTGGTGTTCGTTGATGTTCGACCAAAAAAATCTGAGCAAAGTAAGCTTTCCAGCAGAAGTTTGACGATCGTAACTATTTAGTAAGCTGAGGTAAAACCACATCCATCTCTCCCCTCCTCCCCTTACAGGTGGCCAAGTGCTACTTTGCCCAGATCGTGCACGCCATCTCCTACTGCCACCGGTTGCGGGTGGTGCACCGTGACCTGAAGCCGGAGAACGTGGTGTTCTTCCAGGAGCAGGGCCTGGTCAAGCTCACCGACTTTGGCTTCAGCAACCGCTTCCGGCCCGGTGAGAACCTCAGCACCTCCTGCGGATCGCTGGCCTACTCGGCCCCCGAGATCCTGCTGGGGGACGACTACGATGCGCCCGCCGTGGGTGAGTGTGTGTATGAGAGAGAGAGTTCCAGCCTGAACACATCCACCATGGTGTATTTATGTGTGCAGGCGCATGTGCGTATCTAATCAATCAGTAGCACGACAGTCCTTGGTCAGCTTTCTAAGATCACAGAAAGCAATCAGTCAGCAATCCCTTTTAAAATCCTTTAAAATATGCACATGACCCAGATTACAAAGAGGATATATGTACTACAGTCATGTGTCTCCCATTCACAGGGGCTGGCTCTTTCATTCATGCAGCGCTTGTTTCGCGGTCAGCTAGCTAGCTGCATTGCTGTCTGAAATGAGGTGGAGTATGATGAGTATTTCATTAGCCAGGATTAGCCATCCAAGAGAGAGTCCTCATTGGCTGGACACTTGCACGCCGTCAGTGTTGGTCAGTATAGTGGTCACCATGGTTCCCCCGGGGGGGAGGAGATTACAAATTGTGGGGCGTATCAGTCCTGGAAGAGAAAAACTGTTCGGATGATGCTGTGACAATCTGCTGCTGCTGATGATGAGGATGATGAAGAAGAGCTTGTATTTGTTTATTTATTTATTTTGTGCAAGTCTGTGTGTGTGTGTGTGTGTGTGTGTGCATGCTTGCGTGTACACGTGCATGTGCAATTTGCAATTGCATGTGGTGTGTCTGAATGACAATGCAGCGGTTCAGGCCCTGAAGTACTAAAAGGGGGGTACTTTGGACGATTGCAGCTGTCGCCGCTAACGGCTAGGCATTAGCGGCAGGAAAGCGCTAGGCGGGCCGCCTCATAAAAATACACCCATCCACGAGCAGGTCCCTTGACCACCGACAACGATGCAGTGATGGGGCGGGGGAGGGCACACCGTGGTTGCTAAGAGACGGCATGGACTGCAGCAACACTTCTCAACCTCCCCTGGCAGCAGTTAGCTGACGCACTTCTTCATAGCCGTGGCGTTAATTAGCCGCCACCCACAATGCACCTGGACCCAGGCAGGGCCCTCGCGTCGCACGCCAAGACACACGCCCGGGTGGAGAACTGCTGAGCAGCCAGACCAGCGAGAGACAATCAGCATCGAGCGTACGTGCCAAAAGGCTAAGAGCCCGTACACGCAGGGCCCAATCAAATGCCGGTTATGCGTGCAAAGCAAAAAAAATCAACGATACTCCCATAAAGAACAATAAAAGAATCAAAAAGACCAATCAGAAGCAATGAGACATGCGGACTAGGCATGGGCCAAATTATTCTATTCCGAGGATCAGTTCTTTCAGTTCCCTTCACTTTCACAAATCGTTGGTTTGATTCGTTCCTTCAGTTCTTTCATTCATACGGTCTGTTAGGTCATTTGGGCAGAGGCACGCCCGCAAATGGAGTCTTTTGGAACCCCAGAAGGTTTCAGACGGTGATGGTGCTCTGGAACAGCACCTTTCTGTTAAGAAACACGCCGCGTTGACATGACCAACCCTTCACTTTGTTAAACCAATCACCGAAAATACCCGTTTTGCTGTCAAAACGTCTCTGAAGCATTAACTAAGACGTAAAAAAAATAATCTGTGCTCTTGTTTTGGGAATCAGTTCTTGTCGTTCACCTTTGGGATTCGTTCTTTCTGACCGAATTCGTTCTTTCTGACCGAATCGGGCAGGAATCGCCCATAGCCTAATGCGGACGCCATACGGAATCTACAACCCCAAGCACAAAGACCAATAGAAATCCTCTCCAAAATCAGCGATACACAAAAAGAACCTTGAACTGCCTGAACTGAAGGTGCGTATTCCCAGCATGCAGAAACGGCCATGGAAGTGAATAATATGTCTTCTTAAATGCGTTCTTGCAGTGTTGATGTGTGCGGGGCTAGCGTGGAATGTGGGTCAGTGGACCATACAGGCGGTCCACTGCATGCCTCCGGGACTGTGCTCTCCAAAGCACCGCTTTGCAGAACCCAGAGATAGAACGGCTGGGGTGTAGAACCAGCCTGCATAGAATCAAAAACGGATGAACACGTCTCCCCCCCCCCATCACTTTGTGTGTGTGTGTGTGTGTGTGTGTGCGTGCGTGCAGTGTTACTGTTTGTGCTGCAGATTCTGCTGAGCAGTGTGTAAGGTGTGTGTGTGTGGGGGGGATCCAGAAGGCAATAGAAACGGCTCCAGTGTTGGCTGAGCTCCTGAATGTTTATGGCTCTTAGATCTAAAAAATTATTCATGTTTAATTTGTCAATGGGATCAGAGAGATCTGGTGTGTATGCATTGTGTATATGTATCTATATACATGTACAGTATATATATTTTTAGATAGGTATATAGATAGATAGATGTGTGAAAAAAATTTGAAGGCAGACAGCAATGCGTTCTTGTCTCTGCCCATCCTGTTATCCTCAATTCAACTCAGGCTCTTTTTCTGAAGACATCTGTTATGTTTACTCCTGCCATTCCTGGCACTACTTGAAATGCAACCCAAGCCTTATTCGTCTCCCTCCCTCCCTCCCTCCCTCCCTCCCTCTCTCCGTCTCTCTCCGTCTCCCTCCCT
>JAOPJJ010000093.1:5547383-5558840 GCA_027122795.1 Enchelyopus cimbrius | reverse complement strand
TCTGGGATTTTTGAACTCAAATTCTAATATTTCTGCGAGATGATCTTGTACATGAACAACATGTATAATGTTCCAGTCTATCCTGTAATGAAGTCATGTTTTTGTTGTCCTGAAGTAGAAGTCATTTAGCATCTCACGGTGACCTGGAGCGCATTTGACCTACAGCCAAGCATCGGTTAGAGGCCATTTTAGATGTGGAAATGGTTTGCGATTGCATGTCAGGGTTAACCAGAACCCTCACTCACATTATGTACAAATTCCATTAGCCTTTACTCAAATGATTTGTTCATGTAATGTGTTGTTTCAGCTGTGAGTGACTGGTTCATAATTCTGTGTTTCCCGGTCATAAAATTAAGAAATTAAGCGAACGATAGGTGGTAATACTTTAACACTGAGTACGTGCATGAGCTGTCATCTAATTCATTCTTGGAGGGTTTCACCTTTCATTTTTTATTATCTGTTGTTGTTTTTTCATCACAAAACAATGATTCATTACCTTGGTGTGTTTATCGTAATTGAACTATTATGGGTGCTCACGGTGTACAGAAATGGAGGCGTCACAGCTATAGTCACCCTTTTGTTGAAGTCAAACTTTTCAAGCAAAGCGTCCATGTTGCGGTCTGTTGGTGTCTTGTCTTTGTTATCAGAGGGGAACACCGGGTGCAGCATGGGTCAGGTCGTTAGGTTTGTACCAACAGAGACCTTCCCTGGGGGCCAGCGTCTCTCGTGTGACAAGGCTGATGGGAGACTCGCACACCCAGCAAAGTTGTTTTCGCAACACGCAGCGCGGCGCACTTGACATTGACCTGAAACTACGAAACAATCTGTAAGCCTAATTAAAGTTTTACAATAGGCTGGCTGAATGACAGTAATACTGACGGTGTCACCGCACACACACAGACACAGTGCACACGCACACGCACACACACAGTGCACACGCACACGCACACGCACACACACACACAGGGACACACGCAAACACTAACTCAAACACACAGATGTGGGCACACTTGAGAGCATACACACTAGGGGTGTAAAGATGAAGTAAGGAATCGGTTCGCATCGCAAATGTTTCTGACTTGATCGTCTCTCGTTGTTCCTAAATGCTCAACGCCGTGGCCTGGTGCGTCTCCACTCTGATTGGAGAACAATGACAGCCAGAGACAGCCATTGGTCAGACATAGCCTTTGACGCGACGACCATTTAAGACGTGCAGAACGCTTTCAATCGCATTGATTCGTACCGAATCGCTTGTGATCAACATGTACCTTTTCTTAAATCGTATCGTGACCGCGTATCTAAATACGAATCGTATCGTCTTTCACACGAGAGCTTCACTCCCCTGATGCACAGCCTGAGGACCTGTGGCTACCATCCTCTTCATCGCTGTAACGGATGGACCTGAAGGTCGAAGACAAAGGAACCAACGAACACGTACCAGCGTGTACATTTTACAGTCTGACACACACACACACTACACAGAGACCAATCACACGCCTTCTCCGCCCGCCAACACACACACGCGCACACACAAACACGCACGCACACACACACACACACACGACACAAAGACCAATCACACGCCTTCTCCGATCGCCAACACACACACACGCACACACATATATATGGCATATGGGTCGGCTGGTTCTTCTCCTTCCATGCCTCTCCACGGTGTCGCCCCAGGACTGCGTCTTATGAAGTCATCGCTTCTGTCTCAGACGGGCGCCGCTCTGTCAAGTCATGCCTGCCATTTAGTTTGTATTTTTTTTAAACATACGTTATCTGCTGTAGGATGTTCCCCGTCGGACATTCCTCCTCCCCCACCGTCCTCCCCACCCTCCCGGGAGACGTGACCTCTATGGCGGCCATCTTGTTCCATTTCTCTGTTCTCTGGGGAGGGGGGGGGCTGTTAGAACTGTCCTTTTGCCCTTTCCCCCTTCATACCCAGTGACTTTATTTTGTACGTTCATTCGGTTCCCAGGAGATCCCCCTTGAAGCCGTCGGTCAGCCATGTTGAAAACATTTTATACAAAGGTTAATAAATGCATGTGCGCAATGTGATCATTAGCGAGCATTAAGGAGGCAAAATATGTGCCTGTATTAAAAGGTCATGCAGATATATGTGTTTAGTTTAGTAAGTGTGTGTGTGTGTGTAAAACAGGATCCATAATGCAACAGCCAACAGATGGGCAATTTGCCCACTAATTACCTTCCTCCGTAAAGGTTCGTAAGTCGGGGATAGCAAGAAGGAGGATACCACGTCATATCGTAGTTTCTTTGTGTATTTCATATTATTATTCCTCACCACGGTGAGGGTGGTGTGAAACATTGGTACGGGCAGCTGGTGTATGCTTCCAAAATACATTTATCAGATGCACTTTTTTTCGTACTTGTTTCGATGTCGGAAAATGTTCCGATAAAACGACAAGTTTCTGCAAAAATGTTGCCTTTTGAAAGCAAGCGAGGAATTCATCAGAGCCATAATAGTGTTTATTAACCAGACGTTCATACACTTCATCTCACTCACATAAAAAATAAAGGTGTTTGGCTGAGAAAGGTCAAGGGTCAAGTGGGCTCCCCCCCTCCAGAGTCGTTCTACCCCTCCGGAGGGCCCCCCCCCATACGTCTCTGCAACTACAAACTATCGTTCATCCCCCGTCGTGATTCATCCACGTATTCATTATCTCAACGCACTCAGCCGTTCATTCGGGGGGAATCAGCGAATCTCCGAAGGAAACCCTGCGCTAAGGCGCGGCGTTCCCCCCCCCCTCACCGCTCCTCAGGATTATGGACCATAAGGGACCAAACCAATCAGCTAGAGGGAGACGGAGCCCCTCGGTGGGTGTATTCTCCACCGGTTGGTTGAATCGTTGGGAACGTCTAACTCTGGCTATGAGATATTTTGTCATGACTGCAGTATAAAAAAAATCACGAAACGTGTATTTGAAAAACACTAAGGGAATATTTTATTGGACGAACACTTCAATTGCTGTGTTTTGCCAAACAGGCAAAGTACAAAGTAGTATATCTGCATCCAGGGGACAAGACACTATCCGGGCACGCTGAGAATTCAGGAAAAGTCTCGAGGGGGTGGGGGGGGAACGCAACGGCCGTGTCAAGATACAGAGGAGATGGCGCTTTTCTATCAGTCAATTGGTATTTATTTATTTAAATGCAATCTTTGCCCCGACTCAAAACCCCTGCAGAAACCGAGGGAGCCGTGCATCTATCTCCAGGTTTCGTTCTGGCGATGGCCTCGGAATACAGAATGTAGCGGTTGGTGTGTCGGTTGCCTTCTGGTTTTATTTGTTTATTTATTTATACGTGTTGCCCACCTCTGCCTCTCCCTCCTCCCCTCTGCATTGTGGTCCATGCCGTGTTGTCAATCATTAGGTTTGTCAGACTGGGTTGAAAATGGGTTGAAAAGTCTATCCTTTCACTGTGTAAGCTCACTGGACAGACACACTGGCCTGCGGTGTGCAGCACTGTAGACACCATTAGCATCCCAGCCAATTATTCCGGAACAAACCAAATCCGGACGCTTTATTTGTAGAAGAAAATGCCCCAGATTGTACTTTGCCTGAACAGGATTGGACTGATGCGACATCACAATTCGACACAATTCGAGAAACATTGCTATATTTCCTATATAACAATGTTATATCCGGAATATAGCATTGTTACATACAGTATGTCATCTGGTCTGCCCATCGCCACGGAGACAGACAGAGAATGACACGTCTGTGGTTGTGTAGTGTATGTTTGATGTGTGCGTGACAGGAGACAGCGAGAGAGTAGGTGTGCAAACGTGTTGTGTGATTATGGGGGTGGGGGGGTGTTTGTCATACAGATGAAGGGGGGGGGGGTCCTTGATTGTACATTTTGGGTGCCTCCGCCTTGACCCGTCAGGACAGTAAGTGTCTATTTCACAGCCTTTGTGTTTTGTCTTCTAGCTAAAGACGCCACCCCCCACATTTTGTATCTGTACATCTTTACATTTATTTTATGTGACACGTAGTTAAAAACACTCAAACTGCTATCTAGTCATGAAACCCACCTGCCTTTTCATACTTTTTTTTATCATTAGCCCCTAAGTACCTTTTGGGTAATTTAAGTGCTTAAAGTTTTACCAGATTAATTCTTGAATTAATTATAGTTCCTTTTATTATAATATTGAATATATTACGGAGCAATTATTCATTTCCTTGGTGTATTAAACACAATGGTTATGACCAGCAATAAAGTTAATGACAAATAAAGTGTCTCTCAGTCCTTTATGATCTCAGCTCAACCAGACCAAACTCCCCAACTAGTAGGAATCTTGGGGGTCAGGATAGCATAGCAGGTTTTTTAACCCTCAATGTACTCAGCGAAAGGTATGACAGGATACCTAACGCCTTTTGCTTGATTTAAACTTGATTTACAGTCAACCAATCATACTTTTCCCACTCGAACCACTTTTTTTGCAACTTAGTAACATGAATTCAGTGACCGATTAAAATATCAGCATATGAAACTGTTGTTTCCGAATTAGGCCAACAGTCGAGTTTCACAGTTCACATCATATGAAAAATACACAATTCACAATTGCAACAAATAGAGGGAACTAAATTACCAACCTTTAATCTTTTTCCATTTCACAACATCGGAATGTCCCAAAAATCGAGCCGATTGGTGAGCACAATGCCAATGTTAGATAAACCTTCGTGCGAGTATTGTGTTCCGAGGCTACTTGTGTGCGTCTTTAAGGGCGAGCCTCGTAGTTTGACCAACATTTTCCCCTTATTGTGTATCTGAAGTGGACTCATTGTGCCTCATATGTTTCTGCGGCACTTGAAGGACAGCAGACAAAGGGAACAATACGGCAAGGCCAGCTATAGCACGAGTTCATACAGTTTTGCTGGAATCAACACAAAACTGTGTCCCTTTAAAGCTGTTGCAAGCTTTTACAGTAAAGTGCCGGTCTTGGCCTTTATTTTTGTATTCTTTCATATTTATTTATAAAAAACACAATAAGCTGACGTTTCTCGAATGTTGCATCGCTGCCGCCGCCGCTGCCGCCGCCGCCGCTGTCGTTCCGTTTGTTGGCCACAAGGCAGGTCCAACCAATCACAGCTTTATTTTATTTTTCGCCCCAATGCATGGCAGATGGCTGGGATGGACTGTAATCACATGGACTGTGCAGACCATTGTGCCACTAAGCGAGGTTTTCGCTCTGTTGTAGAACATTTTTGCCATTTTGGAGCTTAGACAACCCCATTACAGCTCACACTGCCTACGCCTGTATTCAGTCTTAGTGTCCCCACTTTGCTCCTCCAAGCCACTTCATGTGTATTTTAGAACAGACAGACAGAAAATAAGCTTCTACGTATCCAGTACATCACACCCAAGGTAGGAGGTGTTGTTGGGGATGAATGAACACGTGTAGCGTTGAAAGAGGAGGCTTGCTGTAACCTCTGCAGAAGCAAGGAGGGAAGGGATTAGCAGCAATCGCAGCTAATGGCAGCCAGCGGGGAAGCAGGCCCCGCCTATGGATTAGCACATGAGTGATCTCTGCGGTGTTAGCGCTGCGGCTACCACATCTGATCAATGGAGGCTCACCCAAGACGGAACTAAGCTCACACCATAATGTCATCTGCACAGCAGTGGTTGGGGATGGGGGAGGTTGGACTGCGAGGTAAAGGAGGCCAAAGGATTCCAGTTTAGGAAACAATACCCGGCGATAGGGGTAGCTTTGCGTACCAAAAAATGGTGCTTTCTCGACAAAGAGACTACACTCACCTTCATTATCCCCCCCACTTACTATTTCTGAACGCGAGCCCAGCTTTGGCGCCCCCCAAAAGTACATTTTCTCTCCCTTTGTTCCCCCTGTGTGATTACAAAGTGAAGCGATTACAACCCAGCGGACCCCCCCCCCCCCCGCTGGCTCTTGACAGACTCTGGGTCTGTAAGCCCCGCCCGCTCACAGAGAGGCAGTATTAGCGCTGGGGTGTTTATTTTTGGCTAGCGCGCTCCACCTGCACACAAAAAAGCCCCAAAGGGTCGTATCCTCAAGCGGGGGGGGGGGGACATGTGTGTTTGTGCCCCTGCCAATCAACCGGTGGCCTGTGATGTCAGTGACACGCAGTGAAGGTTGTCGCTGCCAAGTTGTGATCGGTGAAGAAGCAAAAACAATTCTGGGTCGACTTTGAAAAAGACGGTGGGAAACAACCAAGAAATGGCAACATTTGGAGAATTCTGCCTCACGTCGAGAAAATGGGGACACAACTCGCAGAAAGCAAACGACTTTCCCATCCTTGTCTTTATGAGTGCTCGTGGTGGAAGAGGGATATTGATGTGTTTGACGAGCCCCAAAGAAAGGAAGTCTATAATCCTAGGAGGAATAAGGTTTGGTTTTGAAGACGGACGCGGGCAGCGGTGACGGAAGCCAAGTTCCACTGCTGGGCTGTAGGTCATCCTATTGATTGTGAGTTAACGGTAATTGAACACGACTGGGCTCTGTTGTAAAAAAGAGACACGGCCCGCCTCAGACACAGTGGGCAGGCCGTCTGGCACCGCTGCTCTGTGGCCATCCAAGGAAAACACGCAGTAAAAACACGCTTCAAAACATCTCCGGAGCAAAAACTTTGTCTGTGGGGGTTTTTTCCACACCTTGCTCTGATGGAATTTTCACCTCGCAGCTTGTTTTAAGTTGTATATAAAATATAAGAAAACGGTTTCTCGTCCCCGTAAAAGCAAATGATTTTGAGGTGATTTTTCTCACACTAATTTGACAGCATGTGCCAAAAAGTATGGTAATATCGCTCTCCACACTCGACCCATTGGCAAGCATCGCAAATTGGCCTGAGCCAGTCAAATCACTCGGGGTCCGTTTCGTACTACTCCAACAGGTTTTTCCTCTTGACTAATCACCAGTTTCTCATGGAAGTGAGATGCAGTTCAGAGATTCACTGTAAACTGGGTGTCAACGTTGGTTTAACTATTCCCCTGAGGTCAGAGTTGTTGCCTTCTTTGAGGCAACTTAAAAACAGCAAAGCCTTGAATATCTTGCTCTTTTTCAACGCTGGACCCATGCCGGTACGATGTGACAGAATGACAAAGTCAAAGCTCCCACAAATATTACATTCGGTTCAAAATATTATTGACGGAACTTTATGTGGAACAAACAGAATCATGGGCATTCAATTGAAGATGGGCGACCCTGGCCCAGCATAAGAGGCCATTAGGATTAAGAACAGTTTTAAAAAGGAAAGTGTACTCATGCTGGCAAAAACGTTGTTTTACACCTCAGACTTTATTATGCTGCTGTTGCGTTCCGTCTTTCTGTATAATTGGGCAGGTCTCTCTCCTGCCGATACATTAAATGGTGTTAAATGATGGCTTTGCGTTATGTTACTGCCGGTGAAGTAATTAAGATAATGTAGCCTCCAGAGCTAAAACCGTACACATTATCATTTTTTACCGGCCATATTTATTGTCATGAAAACACTTGCTTGTTCATGCCAACGCCTTTATGGATTGGTCAGGAATTAAGAGTGTGACCACACACACAGGCACACACACATTGTTCAGCTGTCACTGTGGGAAATTGTATGGTATGGAAGAACATTGCCACAGAACTTTGAAAGTCCATACTTTTTCATGCAGACTATGGTACACACACACGCACAAACACACAGACACACACATGTGCCACCTTTAGCTCCCTGCTGATACGAGAGGTGGAGAGTGCAGCTCATATTGTTGCCTTTAATAATGTAACAGGTTCTGTTTGGCAGATATTGCAATCCGTCATGACAGACCTGCTCTCTCAGTTATTCATCTCTCGCTCTGATCTTCTTTCATCCATATTTCTTATTCTCACCCCCCCCCCCCCCCCCCCCTGTGAGTCAGACCTTCTTCCTCAGGGCATATTTCCACAGGAATCCGTGTAACCACGGGTAACGCTTAACTCAAAATCCATGGCGGGTCGATGCGGAATCACTGAAATTTGAAATTTAGTTCCGTGAAACACACACGGATTTCACTCCAAGTGAATGACACTCATAGCCCGTTGCCCACACACGGATCCCCGTCTCACGTGCAGATTTCGCTCAGTACAATACAACGGACGCTGACATTTCCCTGAAGGGTGAGTTAATGACACACACAAGTGTCATTCACTTGCATTGGAGCGAAATCCCTGTGTGTTTCACGGAAATGTCAGTGATTCCGTGGTCCCACCACGGATTCTGAGTTAAGCGTTACCCGTGGTGAGAGCAGGCTGTTCCCCCTCACCTATAATCACAATGAGGCTCCTGAAGCAGGCATCACTGCACCGTGTGTGTGTGCTGGTGAGTGTGAGTGTGTGTGCGAGTGATTGAATTTTCCATGGATTTCTGTCCACCCAGCTCAAAATGAGTAGCATGCTGCGGGCGACGCCGCCGAGCGAAGTGGAGGGCGGGTGAATGTGGCAGCGAGGTGCAGGAAGACGAGCGGGGAAATGAGGGAGGAAATAGGACAACTGTACAAACAATATGGAACTGCCGTGCCGTATTGATTAAGCTGCGGTAAGCCATTTGGAACGCCGGTAAATATAGACGACGATATATTATATATATATATACATGTATAAATATATATGTGTGAAATGATTCAACAAATGTCAGTAAAATGGAATATTGGTGGTGAGCATTGTACAGAGTTTTATATTTCATGAGTTCAATATTAACAGAAGGAAATTGAAAGTTGGATTGCCCTCTTATTATGCGAGTGGCTTTTTAGGTCGGAATTTAGTGGCATCCTAAATTGTTTCTAAAACAATTACCATTCACTTATCACTTTAATTACCGAGGAGGAAAGGGAGTCCCTTCTGTA
Source organism: Enchelyopus cimbrius (assembly GCA_027122795.1). Classification (NCBI taxonomy): domain Eukaryota; kingdom Metazoa; phylum Chordata; class Actinopteri; order Gadiformes; family Gaidropsaridae; genus Enchelyopus; species Enchelyopus cimbrius. The sequence continues at coordinate 5,549,984 of JAOPJJ010000093.1, read as the reverse complement.
GTTTCTGAACAGATTACTGCTGCGCCAGAGAGGGCTCCTCTTAAATAAATCAAACATTGAAAAATACAGTGATAATTAAATCATATACAAAGTGGGTTATTTATAAAAGTTCATTTTAATTCATTCCAACTGATGGAGTCACTCTCTGCGTCTGGTCTCATTTGAAGGTCATTCTGTGTGGTATTCAGAGAGTACTCGTGGGATATACTCCTGCATAACTGAATACAATACAGGTAGAGCTCAAGGTCAACCTTCAGTTCGTTTGTGTGCAGTTTTCAGCAGAAATGTCCGCAGGCGAGTCAATGGACTCGAGTCTTGCGCTTCTGGTCTGGTCTCTGAATTCTGCCGTGTTTAAAACCGCCACCTACTCACGTGTGATTAAAACACAAGTGAGCCGGAAAACGCAAACGAGTCCGGCGAGTGTGGCGAAGCAGCAACAATGTTATTTTTGGGTACGTTTTGTTGGTCAGCTGCCGAAGGGTAATTACGACATCATTTATTAATTAGAGGACGCGGCCACTTGTGTAATATTAAAAGCTATCTGATTAGCCTGGTGTCAGGGGAAATGAGCAGCCTTAATTGGAGAAGCACTTTGAGTGGTAAGAGTGAACATAAAAAGTGGTATATGGAAATTACTAAAAATTATTTATCTTCGTTGGATGAAGCAGCCCCGCTCCTCCTCCTCCTCCTCCTCCTCCCTTGGGCCTTCTCCTTTATTAATCTAATAAAGTAGTAACACTTAACTTGTTGAAGATATTGAACAAAAAAACTAACAAGCTGATCCATTATAAATTCCAGACGAAAGGCAGACTTAATTTCCTAAATGGAGCGATGAGCTGGTAAGGATCTTAACGCTGCTCTTTATATCTTGTGAACAATCTGGTGAGCATGTGTGAACATAACTGCACTGATCCCCATCACAGTAGGCTATTCCTATTGAACTCAAACAAACAGCTGTGTTGCCCAAACTTCATCAAATCAGGACCAATCAGAGACATTGTTATTAATTATTAAGAGTTCAAGGTTGCATGAGCTGAAATGCTGCAATGCCCATCTTATAACCAAGCTTGTGTACGGGGGGATTTGTACAATGTAAAATAATGCGGTTTGCAATGCCCAAAGGAGACGCTGATGTTGCAACCAACCAGAGTTCTGTGGCCTGCTTTACATAATGTATGGCCATAATGAAAAGACCAAACACTTTGAGGCGATATCAAGTATTTTACAAATCTAGCAAGTTATGTCTTGCTGCTAATAACCAACAACACGTCGAGCACGTAGGGAAATACAATTGACTGTCTGGCTCTCTCAGACCCTTTTCCGTGTTGTACAACGAACTTCAGGTCATCCAGAGATCTTTCATACACTGAATTTCATACTCTCCTCTGCTTCTCTGTTTACCCATCAATACCTGGTTTTGCTGATATTATATTTTTGGGGATTGTGCTCTACAGCGTGTCTGCCATTGTTATTTTTTTGGACTGGCTGATCAAAGTTGATGCTGATCAGCTTTTGCCAAATACTGCGTAGCGCACTATGTTCCCACAAAGATCACTGTCATTTTTGCTTCACATTTAAATTTGGATTTCAAAAATGTTTTTGACTTCTTACATTTAAGGAGTAAAGCACAGTCCCCATACTCACCTTAAGTGCATTTTCATCGTCCAGCCCTAAAATGATTAAAATCTTAATTCCTATTTTCCAAGCAATGTGAGCAGAGACACGTGTGTTTTTCTTCCGCCCTTCCTGTCTTTTAGTGCGAAAATTAGCGGGAACTGCGATTAGCGGGAGGCTACGGCCGAGGCGGCCGCTGACGCACCAAACAAATGTCCCCGTCGCCGCGGCTTTCCTCTCGCTTCCCAGGGACAAGGAGACGCGTTTTCACGGCCCGCTGGCCTGATCTCATTCGGTGGAAGGGAACGTTCCACGTCTAAATTTGTCACCACGTCCACCAAGGTTGTCGGCGCAGGATGGATGACTGAGCACGCGGCCCTGCCCCCGTATCAATTCCACGGCAAACTCAAAAAATACGCTCAATTATAGCCAGCATGGGGGGGGGGCTCATGCCAGGTGACCCCTTTCATTGTGTGTGCGTAGTGTGTTTTCTGTACGACACACAGAGAGCGGCGCCAGTAAGCCGTTCAACACCACCCTGGATAGCAGGAGGTAAACTTTGAAGTTCGGTGCGCGCAATCTGAGCAAAAGGTCAAACTTCACCAGCTGCCACGTCCCTTTTGTGTCGCTAACTTGTTTTAATCAAATCAATGTTTATTCATGTGTCGACGAAGTGTTAAAAAACAAATCAAGACCTCGATGTGACAACTATTGACTAAAGGAGACACCATCAACCAGCCTGGTCTCACAGGAATCCGTGGAATAACCACGGGTAACGCTGAACTCCACATCCGTGGTGGGCCCACGGAATCACTGAAACACACACGGATTGTGTCATTAACTCACCCTAACCCTAGCCCTCACCCTAACCCTCACCCTTCAGGGTAATGTCAGCGTCCGTTGTGTTGTATTGAGCGAAATCTACACTGAGTTGTTGTAACGGGGATCCGTGTGTGGGCCACGGGATATGAGTGTCATTAACCTGGA
>JAOPJJ010000093.1:5420037-5432472 GCA_027122795.1 Enchelyopus cimbrius | reverse complement strand
GGTCCCCATCTGTAACCAGTATCCACCGTTCTCTTGCGATTAAACTGTTTTCGAAGCTTTTCAGCGATCGCTAGACATCGCTGTGTGTTTAAAACTGCGGCTGGAACGAAGTCCGGCCCACTTGACCGCAGTCTTAAAAAAGACGTAGGCCTAAGGCAAAATCGGGAACGACAAATGGCACTGTTATTTCATCCCAGATTCCCATTCATGAACACAGTATCTAATATCAGTTGACGACCCGTTTTCCGATTATCGACTTCGAAACGAAAGTCGGATGGCCGCAACGTACACGGACCGGGAATCTGTCGAGTTTTTGTCGGGAACGGAGGTCAGGAGCTGCAGAGGTTTGTTCAGTGTGTTGGTGAAATTGAACGCTGGTCAGTGTCAACATTGCAACATGCATGAACAATATTATTAATTTCAGCAGTTTCCTTACAGCCCGATTTGATGAAATTACGATCCTATTCAACGGGTCGCCTCTGGGTCGGCCAAACGACCATCATATTTCCCTCATATATCATTCACCCGCCGTGTACAAAAGGAGGATCACAATATTTTGAATTCCACATCGCCAAAGCAAACGGCCATGTGCAGAACACAGTGAGCTCTTTGATCTGAGTCCCAGTGTGTCCGCTTCAAGGCTGAACAGAGGACCATTGATCAACACTGAGTTATAGTGGGGGGCGGAGTCTATTCAGGGTGGTGGACACACAATGGAGCCTGTGTGTGTGTGTTTACATGTCTGACCACGTGCACGACCTGGCGGATGGACTTGTGCTACAGATTAAGACAGACTTCTTTGGGTGTGTGTGTGTGTGAACTAGAGAGAACACCACTTTCTTTTTTAAGAAAGAGATTATTGGATTTGTGAGTATGAAGTTCTTAATTTGTCCTTTTGTAGATGCTTTTTTGCAGTTACAACGTTTGGATACAAGGCATTAATGAGCAAGTATGGGTCAGTCATATTGTGAAAGCGAACTTAGAAGTAGACTGCAGAGGTTGGGGAATCGAACCCACAACCTTTCGACTTGGGACTCACAAACACCCTAACCACTAGCCTACCCTGACACCACTGAAGCACAATAGTGAACGTCACCGTGATTACTTGATCACTAGTCAAAACAAATATATATATATATATATATTTATTAATACGAGTGCCATCAACACATATCGGCTTGCTCCGTCCATCGGTCCAGGCCTCCTCCGTTTCCACGGCGACTCACCCTGGGCGGCGGGGTCGTCGTGGGCGGCCCGTCCGATGAGCTCCTCGCCGCGGGTGCACAGGGCTGAGAAGGAGGGCAGCAGCTTGTCCAGCTCCAGGCCCTGGGCCCGGTGGTCGCCCAGCTGCTCGCGGATCTTGTCCACCTCGGCGGCCACGGGCGGGGGCTGCCGCAGCCGCTGCACCGCGCTCTCCAGGGTCTCCAGGAGAGGGTCCATCTTGTCGTGGAACTAGGGGGTGGGAAGAGGAGGCGACGAGGCCGTCAGTCGGGGGCAGGAGGAAGGGGGGAAGGGGAAGAGGAGGAGGAGGAGGAGGAGAAGGGGGGGGGTGGAGGACAGTTTGGACTGATGGGTGATGCACAGTTATATCAAGATGTTGCCAGAACGTGGTTATTTATAGATTTAAGATTTAATCAGAAGTTTCACTGCCTCCAGAAAACCAGTGTCATGTCCACTGATATGGACATCAAGGTTGAGAAAACGCTTTGTCTATAAAAGTACAGTAAGGTTTTTTTGATAAGCAACATCTTGATACAGTCGTTTACTGTGTCACCACAGATCTGTCATGGAGGAAGAACAGGGAGCATCTAACACCACAGGACAGTACACATGAAGTCGAGGAACCTATAGTGTGTGTGTGTGTGTCTGTGTGTGTGTGTGTGTGTGTGTGTGTATGGGGGGATCTGTGTGTTTATTTTGAAATATCTGGTAAACAAGGAGCAACATCCATCAACAACCTTCAGAAAGAGGGGAGGGTCTCCGTTTTGGGATGGAGGGACTAAATAAGCACGGTGTTACCACCACGACACTGAGTTGGGTCATGATGCACTTGTTAGACATCTTAGACAGACAAAGGAAAGGATATCTACTCCATATTACGTAGGCCACTCAAAGCAGGGTTGGTACTACTGAGATTGATTAATTAATTAATTAATTAATTAATACAGTATAAATATTTTTGGGGGATTTATATACTAGACACAAAAGGGAGTCTAGACACAAAAGGGGCATGTTAAGCCAACCCTCTGAACGTATTCAGATTGTCATACATGATTTTTGTCATTATTATTTGATAGTGTCTTGAACCCAGCAGTACCAGCCCGCTCCGAGCGGCTGAGTTTGTTCACGTCTGGTCCAGTCAGGGGCGGCTTACCTCTACCAGCTGGGTGAGTGCAGTGAGCAGTGACCATGGCAACACACACAGCACATCCACAATGAACAAGGGATGGGATGGAGGGTTGGGACGAACCAGAGAGAGAGAGAGAGAGAGAGATGGAGAGAGGTAGGGAGAGGGGGGATGCAAGATGACAAGGGGTGGAGGTGTACACAGATTGGGTCATATTAGGATTAAACAATGTTAAACGGACATGGGTTTGTGTTTAGGGATGATCGAGGGATGAGGAAAGAGAGAGAGAGAGAGAGAGAGAGAGAGAGAGAGAGAGAGGGAGAGAGAGAGAGAGAGAGGGAGAGAGAGAGAGAGAGGGGGAGTAGGCGGGATGAGATGGGTGGTTGCAGGTGGAGGACGGGGGGACGCAGGCATGGGCGGACCGGTATGACGGGCGAAAAAAACAACAACATAATGAGTTAAATACGAAACGTGCGGATGGTCAAAACGGTTGTCGCCATGACGACCGTAGTTAACTGGAGTTAACTGAGGTGGACGACATGAAGTGAGTTAATCATGTCAACAAAAGAAACGCGTTTGAAATGATTGAAAATAATGGTAAAGTTGTCAATGTTTTTTAAAAGTTTGCACAGTTGCCGCGAAAAACAAACCAAATTGTAAAACAATATATTACGGTGTAACTAAACAATGACCCCCCCAAAAACACGTACGGTTTTCAATCGGGCCCTTCTCGGGACAGTACCTGCACGGACTGGGACACCGCCTCGTCCAGGGCGCCGGCGCGACCCTTGACCTCCTCCTTGATGGCGAGGTAGCGCCGCTCGGCGTCGGCGTATCGCTTGGTGACCGACGGGCCCTCCTGGGCGCTCAGCTGCGCCATCTGGGGCCCGATCTTCAGCAGCTTGTCGATGTGGGGCTTGTGCTCTGCTATGGACTCCCTCAGCAGCTGGATGGGGGGGGAGGATATTGGAGAATATCATTCATAATATTATTCATGTAATACTACCACAATTTTCAACATTTCGTTTTCGGGGAAAAGGCTTCAATACTGTAGACGAGGGGAACGTGCACATATAATCAGGGGTGCACATAAGTGGTACGCAGGTACGCATGCGCAACTAAAATCGGGAATGCGTAATGACCGCTTGGTCACTACGCGCCTTTGCGTACTCGCTAACTCTAGGGAGCGACTACTCTCTAACCTTACACGTGTTGCTTGTACCGTCAGAGATGTCCAAAACTGAGAAGGGAGAATGCGTAACTCATTTGTGAACAACATAAAGAAACAAACGCAAATTCGATGTAAACATGCTGCAGGCTATAGTAGAACTAAATCACGGACAAAATAACCCCCCCCCCGCTAGCTGCGTACCAAACACTATCTCCTGGTTCTCATCCGAGTAACTCACTATATAAGTTGTGTGCACCCCTGCATATAATGACCACCCCCCCTGATTTTTTTGACCCCTTGTATAAGCGATTCTGCCATTTTTATGCCTGCTTATGGGGCGGATCGTGAGGAAAGATCCGATGAATGTGACCATTTATGTTTCGGGCCTAGAATCGCTGATACAACCTTTAAACTATGTCTAAGGATGTCCACAGCGCCGCTTCGCCCAAAGCTCCCTTAGCGAGGTGAGCGTGGTGTCGGGGAGGACGGGTTACCCTCATCTGGTCCTGCTGGAGCCGCAGGGCGTCCGTGTCGATGGCCGGCGGGGGCAGCTGGGCGATGAGGGTCTCCGTCTCCCCCAGCCAGGGGTCCAGCTCCTCGTAGGTCTCCCAGAAGCGGGCCACCAGGACCTGGGCCTGCTCCAGCGCCGCAAAGCGCTCGCTGTGCTTCTGGCTGACGGCCTCGTACTGAGCGTTCAGTGCCTCCGTCTTGGTCTTGGGAGGGGAGAGGCGAGGCAGGGCAAGTTTATTTGTATCGCACAATTCTGCAGCAAGGCAATTTATTGTGTTTGACATACATACAAGCATTAAAATACAATAAAAGCATAGCAAAAAAAAAATAAATAAATAAATAAGAAACACATACATACATATACAGCATTAAAAGCATTGGAATTAAAATACAAGCATATCATCATAAAGTTAAGATAAGCTTAAGGGAAGGCTGCAGCAAACATAAAGGTCTTTAATCTGGATTTACAAGTGGTGAGTGGGTCAAAGAGGGGTCAAAGGTCACATGGTGGCCCTTCCGTCCATTTGTCGCCAACTGACTGAGTCATTTATATGGAATAACCGACAATCTATATAGACTGACCGTCCATCCATCATCCTCAATCTACCTTCATCCCAACCCACCCTTCACACTCTATATTCACACTCTATATTTTTGATATAGATTCTATTTTATTTAATTTATTCTTCTATTCATTGTGTGTGGTCATTGATGTGAAGCACTTTGGGTCAACTCTGTTGTTTTGAAATATGCTACACCAACAAAGCTGACTTGCCTTGCCTAAAATCCGGCTCTTTCCCCCTCCCTTCTCCCCCAACCCTCCCCCTCCCCCACCCCCAGGCTCACCTCCAGCAGGTCCTTCTGGGCGTCGCTGCAGGTGTCCGTGATGTCCGGGTGTGTGGCCAGCAGCTGGTCCACCGTGTCCTTGTGGCGGATGATGTCGATGTTGAAGGCCCTCTGCACCTGCAGCTGGGCCACCGTCACGTCGGGCTCCAGGCTCAGGGGCCCCAGGGACGACAGCTTGCGCTCCGTCTCCCGGGCCCAGGCCAGCTCGGCGTCCACCGCCTCCTCGTACTGGAAGGGGGGGGGGCGGGGGAGGGGAGAGGCAAGGCACGTTTATTTGTAGAGCACAATTCTGCAGCAAGGCAATTCATTGTGCTTTACATACATAAAAGGGAAGGCTGCAGCAATCATCAAGGTCTTTAATCTGGATTTAAAATTGGTGACCCTTAGTGGTTGGAACATGATTCCTCCCCTTAAAAGAACAACTAAGTTAGGGAAACCATATATTATTAAAAAATTATTAACAATATAAATATTTAATTTTTTATAAATATATTAAGTTTTTACATTTAAATTCAACACATTTATAAAAAATCGGGACCTCTATTTTGAAAAATGTCTATCAAATGTGTAGTCGTTTCACACTGGTATTGTATGAATACAGTGCAATTCAACACACAATTCAAAGCACAAATCCTGCATGTCGCTTCCTCCCAGAGCGACCTCACCGACGGCAAAGTAAACCAAGGGACCCTGCGCCGCAGTACCTGCTGTGACCTCTGGATGGCGGCCTGCACTAGCTGCACCCTCTGGGTGATGGTCTCGTCGGCCTGGCGGTAGCGCTGGTTGGCGTCGGCCACCAGGCGGTCCAGGCCCTCGCGGGCCCGCCACGGCACCAGGTCCAGCAGGGCGCTGCCCACCTCGTTCACCGTGTCCAGCACAAGGCGCTTCTCCGCAGACAGCTTCTTCAGCTCCTGGATCGGGGACAGGGAAGGGGGTGGTCTCGTTGTGTTAAATGGGACGAGGTTGTCGTTGGAGGTTGATGAGGTTAAAATTTGAGTTTTAACGAACCCCAGAAGGGCATGAATGAGGATATGACAGTTGTGGCATGTCGCAAACGTGGACGCTGGTGGAGGACATCCTAGCATAAAAGCTTCTCGTGAAGCTAATAGTTACGTCGGCGTCCCCCCCCCCCTTTACTTTTGCACATCCAATCACACGGCTCTGTCCTGGTTGCACGTTTGATGCTGGTGTTTCCTTCTGGGGAGATTTTTTACTTTTGCTTTTGCTTCCAGGGTTTGGTAGGATCTTCCTTGTTATTATCCCGGTCCTATCTGACATTTTTTATTTTTTCATTTTTGGAAATTTTTGTTGACTTTGGTTGTACGTTTGGTGCAGGGTTTCTTTCTGGGGAGCTTTCGGTCTTATTTTTGCTTCTAAGGTTATTTTTCTGGTCCTATTTGAAAATATATATATTTTTGAAATGTTATTAGAATACATAAACCGACACCGTCCTACTCTCTGTGACCTTTACTCAAAGACAAACGTCTAAAATGATTTAGGATTTAGGATTCATGTTTCTAGCCATAGACACAGGTTGCTTCTCAAACCCGCGTCTTCAGTCCGTCGTCACCGACACCTCGCTCTCACCTTCTGTCTCTCCTGGTAGGCGGGCGTGGCGTCGGGCTCCATGTTGTTTAGCTCCGCCTCCACGGTGTCCAGCCATTGGTTGAGGTCGTCGTGGGCGCTAGCGAATCGCGTGGACAGCTGCAGCGCCTGCTCCAGGGTGCGGAGGGCCTTGCTGCTGCCGCCCGTCATCTCGGCGTAGCGGGACTTGATGCCGTCCAGCTTCTCCTGGATCAGCAGCACCTCCTCACCTTTTGGGTGGTGGGTGGTGGGGGGGGGACAGGACAGGTCAAAGGTTAGCGGGCATCATGATGATGATGATCGGCCGACATTTTCTGTTGATTGCGTTACTATAACTCAATACTAATGCACTGTTCATTTTATCGCTTCAGCCGTGTGATCCGCGCTACAATGAGCATCTGCCTCGCGGCGTTGGCGACAATTAAACCGGAGCAGAGAAACCAGAGGTCAGAGGTCACCTGTGGTCTGTTTGAGGAGGGCCTGTCCGTTCTTGATGGCCTGGTCCACCGTCTTCTTCCTGCTCACAATCTCCTCATTCAGTGACTGGAGAAGAAAGGATGCAGTCAGCTCCCTAATCCAGTGAATATTCCCTCTAAACCTCATTTGGGACAGGAGTATTTCAAAAGGCCAATATCTGTTATTGAACCGCTTTGATGGACAAAAGATCCTTTCAAGTGAAAATGCTCGTCTAGGGGACAAACAACGAATGGGCTTTGTCAACGTAACCGGACCCCAAGCATCAGCTCATTTATAGCCTTTTCATTTGTTAGCCTGGCCTAGCATCATTTCACACTGTGTGCGTGTGTGTGTGTGTCTGTATGTGTGACTGTTAAGTCAATTCCGGAGTGAGTGTGTGTGTGTAACTTTTAAGTCATTGCCAGAGTGTGTGTGTGTGTGTGTCTGTATGTGTGACTGTTAAGTCAATCCCGGAGTGAGTGTGTGTGTGTGTGTGTGTGCGTAACTTTTAAGTCATTGCCAGAGTGTGTGTGTGTGTGTGTGGTTTCCATACCAGACTGCATTTTGGAGACGTGTATGTGTTTGTGTGTGTGTGTGTGTGTGTCTATTCATTCAGACCCATCCAACAGAGCGTATGTCACATGTCGTACCAGGGCGTGTTTATGCTGCTGTGTGAGCGGCTCAGGCTGGAAGCTCTGCACGGAGACCTGAGACAGCCTCTGGCCGACCTCCTCCAGCCAGTTCAGCACCTCCACCTCTTCCTCCCCAAACAGCTGGGCGTTGGCCAGCGCCTGCTCTAGCATGCCCGCCCGCCGGCCGCACCACTCGGCCAGCTCGGAGTGCCCCGTCCGCACCGCCCCCACCCGCTCCGCCAGCCAATCGGCGTCGGCCGAGCAGCTGAGCGGGCTCAGGGATTGGCCGAGGGCCTCGACCAGGTCGACCTCGGCCCCTCGCGAGGACACGTCCGCTTGGAGCGCCTGGAGCGTGTGCGTGTCCGTGCGCGTGTGTGTGTGTGTGCGCGTGAGTGCACGTGTGGGTGGGTGGGTGAGCGTGATGTAAAGATAGAATGGGATGTGGGGAAAATAATATGATGGAAAGAATAAACAAACAGCAGACAAACGGAAAAACAGTAAAAACACAGGATGTCAACATGCACATGAGCAGGTGATGAAATCATATTGTGGTCAAATCAAACAATCAGAATTCGAAAAGTGACATGGAACAAACATGGGACATGGACAAATAAATACATAAAATAATAATCAAAATGTAGAGTACAATCAAAACAGATAAAACGTGAACGGCGGAACAAACAGGCATCGGCCTCCGATGCCTTGCTCAGAGGCAAGAGGACGGTGCAGTGCTCGGACCTTCGCCTTCTGTATTTCCATGGGGTCTCTCCCTAGTGGTCAGCTAAGCTGCGGCGCTGCACGAGGCGCTAACCCGCGCGGCTACACTGGAGGCTAACCCGCGCCGCTACACGAGGCGCTAACCCGCGCCGCTACACTGGAGGCTAACCCGCGCCGCTACACTGGAGGCTAACCCGCGCCGCTACTGACCTTGTGCTTGGCGATCTGCTGGGAGATCTTGGCCGTCTGCGTGCCCATGGGCTCCGCCGAGGTCAGCCGCCTCTCGGTGGCGCTCAGCCACTCGCCCAGCGGCTCCAGGGCCTCGTGGAACTGCAGGGCCAGCCCCTGCAGCTCCTCCAGCTTCCTCTGCCTGCAGCCGGAGGGGGGGGAGGAAAGGGAGAGAGAATGGGAGAGTTCATGAGAGGGGATAGGTAGTGCTGTTTTGGTGTTACATTGCTTTTTCAGCGTTTTTCCGAAATTACTGGCATATTTCATTGCAGTAGGGGTGATATCTTAACAATATTACGACAGCTGTTACTGCCTAAGCCTTAAATTACATTTTCTCAGAGTTCATACGATTTTCCGTCTTTTCATTTCACATATGACGTTTTTACGACGAGGTCTTGGGTGTGTAAGTGCGGGGAAACCAAGATAAAGGACGAGTCGACCGAAACCTTTTTGTTCTCTGTTGAGACAGAATTGCGTTATGTCTCAATAAACGGGCCAAAGAATGTGTTTACTTGGGAGGCCAGCCGTTGTGTTTTAGTTGAAACGTATTTTGAACATCTTTGGTCCTCCCCGATGATGCCAGTTAAGAGAGATGGTTTCTGAAAGGTTGAAAATGCGCCTGCCTCACACTCAGATTTGTGCATTCCTTCAATAGCGGTGTGTGTTTGTGTGTTAACTTGAAGCTCGTGTCATGCAGGCTTAATTCAACAGCTCCTAGACCTTAACATTGTGAAGGCGGAATTCCGCTGGGTTCCCATGGAAACTCTCATTAACGTCCCGGCGCAACAACTTTTGGACTTATTTAGCCCTCTCTCCCTATGTGTGTCGCTGCCTGGCGCCACCTGAGGAAAGAACCGGTGAACCTTCACCCCTGAATTAGCCAGAAACTACACCAAGGCCTTGGAAGCGGTTAGCTCGTCGGGCCAAGTTCCACGGGTCGCAGTGGATTCCGCCCCAGAGCAAGTGCGGCAGTCGAGCGATCGGCCAACAGTCCCCTCGGAATTTCCACTCCAGAGGAGAAGCTTATTTGATCGAGAGTTGGCATCTGCTGCTAGCTAGTGACTCATTGTAGCGCAGTGCACCAGCACCGCCACGCAAATTCCAACCGTGCCCCCGGGCCAGCGCGATCGGCCCTTGCGCAGTAAATCGTCACTGCTTGCGCGGCCACTGAGGATCAATATTTCACCAGCCAGTTTACCTGCCACTGGCTTTGTCCAGGAGCTCGGTCCACCTCTCGCCGAGGATCAGGAGCTGGGCCTGGATCTTGTCCCGGTCCTGGGGGTCGGCCGTGGCGGCGATCCTCTCCCCCTCCGCCTGGATCATCTGGACGGTGGGCCGTCGGTCGTCCAGGAGCCTCTGGAGCAGCTGAAGGAAGGGGGAAGGGAGGAGACGGACTGAGTCACACTCATTCGGAAGTGAAGGGTGCTTTAGACAGTCAGCTAAAGAGTCTGGTGGAAATACCACTGGCGCCCCTCGACAGAAAGCCACTAGAGTTTAAAGATCTTTATGAGATGTGCTTGCTTGTGTAAATACATTGATCTCCTTGGGACATATGTTGGGTTACAAGCGAGGCAGTCGAAATACCCATTATTGGATTGGGACCTTAGCTTCTTTACGTTTTCGTAAAAACAAGTAAGTGCAACTAAAAGGTTATTTGGCAAGGCCTATCCATGTCATTTATCAAACACATTTGGATACAGCCTCCACCATTGATGTTGAACCTTCAGCCATGGCTTGAAGTTTTTGTGTTGCATTTTGTCACTCGCACACACTTCCTGTAAGGTACTGGACGTCAGGTTCCTTCCTGTTAGAACCGTGTTCCTTCCTGTCTGCTTCCTGCTTTCTCCCTCTCTCTCAGCCCCCTCTGCTGAACCCTTTCACTGCTGGGTTCTGACCCTGGAATGCACTTAAGCGCCACTTCCTGTGTTCCTGACCCAGACGGCGGCTCCGCGGGCCGGCGTGGACGTCCATGCATCTGATGGACTGCCAACAGACGATCACGCTTCCAAAGGCACAAACGCAGGAAATTCGTGTTGCATAAACAGGGGGAAAAGTGTGTGTTTTTGTGTGTGTGTGTGTGTGAGGGAAATCATTCAGACTCTGTTTTTTTTACGGAAAGCGACAGCCACCTATTGTGGATTTGACCATTTAGGATGCGTGCACTCTCTGTGTGTGTGTGTGTGTCTGTGTTGAGTGAGTGAGTGTTTGTGTCGGAGTTCAATGTCTGGCTGTGTGTCAACAGCACAACTTGGGTTGTCCGGCAAAAAAGATCAGTGTGTTTGTGTGCGTCTCCGAGTGTGTGTCAGGTTGGGGAACTTCATTCACCCTCTCACCTTCTGCTCCTGAATCTGGGCTTTGACCACTCGGTACTCCGCAGACGGGGGCTTCTGATTGGCCACCAGCTCCTCCGTGTCGCTCAGCCAGCTAAGCAGGGGCTCCAGGGCATCCTGAAACTTCCCACAATGCAACAGCGCCTCCTGCAGCTGCGCGATGCGCTCGGCCACCTGAGGGGAAAAAGGGGCGGGAGATAAAGCGATTTTTAGATAAAAAGTGGCTTGAGAGGAAGGCAGTGAGTGACTGCTCGTTAAATCATGATCAATTAGGACGCTTAAGGCAAATACCGTCAACGGTCTCAAAGAGCAGATTGAAGTGTCTCCAGACATTTGTCAAGGTTTAGAACCCCTCACCCCCCCACACACACACACACAGTGCTCTGGGTGCCGCCCACGCACCCTCTTGTTGAGGGAGTTCCACTGCAGGTTGGTGCTCTCCAGGTCGTGCTCCAGGGCCTGGGTGTCCGTGTGCTTGGCGGCGCTCTGGATCAGACCCTGGCCCACCGCGTTGACGTGCTGCAGCCGCGGCTGGATGGCGTCCACCTGCTCCCTCTCCACCGCCTGGTAGAGAGAGAGAGAGGGAGAGAGAGGGAGAGAGAGAGAGAGAGAGAGAGAGAGAGGGAGAAAGAGAGAGAGAGATGCAGAGAGGGAGATGCAGAGAGAGAGAGAGATGCAGAGAGAGAGAGAGAGAGAAAGAGAGAGACAGAGAGAAAGAGAGAGAGAGAGAGAGAGAGAGAGATTAGACCAATGCATGACGAGGCACGACTGCAACGTTATAGCCAGCTATCCATACATTCATTAATTAATTTACGCTACAGTAAAAATAAAGAGTGGTAGCGGGCCAAGAATCTTATCGACGTCGCCACGCGCTGTGCATGACTTTGCTCTGCGAGGGACAACATCTGAAGAAGGCCGGGTAGCGAGGCCAGGTTGCTCACGCCGCTGTGACGAGCGGGAACAACGTGTCACAGAGATCGACAGCGATGGAGAGGGACAGGGAGAACGAGGGACTGAACAAGGAGGAGACGGGACGGCTGGAAGAGGAATGTGGGACAGGGAGGAGAGAGAGAAGAGGGGATTAGGAGGGCTGGGTGGGGGGGGGGGCAGAAGAGGGAGGGGCGAGAGGATTAGAGAGATATGGGAGAAGGGCGGAGTACGGGGCCTTCTAAAAAAGGCTGAGTCAACACTCACACGCGCATGAACCACACACACACACACACACACACACTTGAACAAAACTGAATACACACGCACACACTCTGGGTCCATCGGCACAATGGAGCCAGCCACGTAACAAAGACAACACTCAAACGCACTGCTAGGTTCTTCCCTGGATGGAGAAGGGGCGGGGGAGAACGTCCGCTAGGTTTCAGCTCTTAACCTGAAACAGCAGCCTGGAGCAGGCCTCCAGGCCTCCAGGCCTCCGCAGTCATCAAGGAAGCGGATTGTGGTTCAGCCCCTTAACTTCTAAGAATGCAGCGGTCGCGCTAACAACGCCCTTCGTGGCATCGGGTTTTTATGCTACTGGAGTGGGGGAATGTGTGTGTGTGTGTGTGTGTGTGTGTGTGTGTGTGTGTGTGTGTGTGTGTGTGTGTGTGTGTGTGTGTGTGT
>JAOPJJ010000093.1:5403609-5417759 GCA_027122795.1 Enchelyopus cimbrius | reverse complement strand
ACACACACACACACACACACACACACACACACACACACACACACACACACACACACACACACACACACACACAGGTTTCCATATAAATCAGTTTCCAAAACACGGAGTGAGCCGCTGACGTCAACGTAGCGTATCGCACTACAATGCTAATAACAACACGAGGAGGACTGTTGAAAGTGTCCCGATGAAAGACCCAAGCTCGCAACAAATAGAGCTGAACACCTCACCTCAAGCCTCATTTCCGACGGTCTGCTAATCTGTGAAACCATCTGGTAAAACTCTGGGGCGGGAGACAGATCTTGGAGGTCGGGCCTGATACTCACTGGCCCAGTTCCCCCACCACGGAAGTTTGATGGCAATAAACAAAACTAAAGATATTCAACCCATATTGAAATAGCCGGTGTATGTTCACAGAAACATGGCCGGAATCTTCTTCCCCTCCCTGCGGCCAATGACGCGCCTGCGACAAGCATCCGAATAATTCTCTCTCCATCTTTCTGGGGGCAGCAGTAGCTCAGGGGGGTAGAGCGGCTTGTTCAGTAACCGGAAGGTTGCCAGTTCGAACCCCCGGCTCCTCCAAGCCGAGTGCTGAGGTGTCCCTGAACAAGACACCTAACCCCTCCCTACATGCTGGCAGTCGCCTTTGACCCGCTGTCGGTGCGTGAATGTGTTAATGTGAGGTATTCATTGAAAAAGCGCTTTGAATACAGCATTGTTTCAAAAGCACTATATGAATACAGTCCGTTTACCATTTCTGTCCTCTGTCTCTCTCCCTCCCTCATACATCAACTTCTCCTTTTCGTTTGGTGTCTCACCACCTGGCCCAGCAATACCCAGCGACTTGAGGACGATAATCAGGGAGGGAGGGGAAAGACATGGAAACTGTACTCCTTATGATTCACTGAGGTACCTTAAGTCCACGTAGCATCACGTCTGTGTGGGTGATGTGTAGGATGGGAAAACAGACATTCACACACGTCATTATAACAACCAGAGAAATTACGCATTGGACTTCTGGACATTTCGATCCAATGACCACATCTCACAAACGGTTCTTTTTTTCCAAACGCAGCTGAGTCAGAGAGACAGAGTGTGTGAAATCTAGGAGGAGGCATTCAGGTGGTCAAGTAAGTGAGCAGGGGGTCGATTTACATGCTCTGCCCTTTGCTTGTGTCGTCACCATGGTTTCAGGTTGCAACGTGTGTGTCTCTCAACACATCACAATCTCGCTGCCCCTCTATCTCTATCCCTCCCCGTCTCTACCTCTCTCTCTCTCCCCCCTTTTCTCCCCTGCAGGTGCTGCCCGGGGTAGGGTGGGTGGGGGGGGGGGGGCACCATCATTATCATATCAATCAAAGCCCACTCGCCCATGCCAGAGCACCCATGCCCACCTGCACCTCTCACACCTCTCATTTATTTATTCCACCGCCATTTCCCCCTCTGTCCCCGGTGCCATTTCAGGCCCCGGGGTTCTTTCGCCAACCTGTTCCAACTCCCAACAATCTGTCTGTCGGCCCCCCCCCCCCCCCATCTGATACTGGACAGCGTAGGGCTGGCTGTGGATTTGCGGGTCGGTACGTTGTGGTTGAGGAGGCAGCAACAAAAAAACCTGCTGGGTTCAACATTATTCACCAGATACCGTTTGAAGAGGAACTACTTCAAAAGAATCATCGCACTACCGATTTTACAGAAAATCACGGAAACGCATGGTTCCAAAAAAACAAAAACAAAAAAAACCTAATTATTCCGACTCAACTAAATAAAACTACTGATATCTAAATAATAAAACTAGATAAATATCAGGCCCAGATTACTACCATCATAGCTATTACACTCAAATATTTGAGAACCTTTTCCGCCAAAAAATATCCCCGACATTTTCACCAAAACACACGAGTATTGAAATAACCGCGGGGTGTCTGAGCAGACAGTGGGTCACCCCCTCCCCAGGCCTTAAACAGCGTGATACAGTAGTCCATCTGTCCCTTTGTCTGTCTGTAAATCTCTTATTCCTCTGCCAGCAAACAAATGCACATATGCAGTAAGACACACACACACACACACACACACACACACACACACACAAACACGCACGTGGTGTGTAATAATCCAAGGGGCCGTCTGCCCGTGCATTTGCCTGCCAGCTCAGCTCTCTTATCATTGTTTCTGCGTCTTATCTCCCTGGCTGGCAGGTGCTCCTCGGTGCAAACAATAGCCTGCTGGTGTCCACGCCCAAAGCCTTCCCAACGTCTTGTCTGTCTCCTCCGCCTTATTGTTTCCCTATGCCTTGCTGTCCCACTCATTCTCAGTCTCTCTCGCTCTCTCTCCTCTCAGTCTCTCGCTCAGTCACTCTGTCTCTCTCTCTCTTTCTCTATGTCAGTCTCTCTCTCTCTCAAACACAGTCAGTCTCTCTCTCTCTCACACAGTCAGTCTCTCTCTCTCTCTCTCTCTCTAAACACCACCCTTTACAGAAACATCGCTCCACGTCAAACTTGGCCTTTGTTTACCCGTGGGGTGACAATAAATAAACCGTCCACATTTCTGGCTGTGCACCGGAGC
Organism: Enchelyopus cimbrius; assembly: GCA_027122795.1. Lineage (NCBI taxonomy): Eukaryota > Metazoa > Chordata > Actinopteri > Gadiformes > Gaidropsaridae > Enchelyopus > Enchelyopus cimbrius. The sequence goes on along the minus strand of JAOPJJ010000093.1, from coordinate 5,415,200 downwards.
AGGGAAGACAAGGAGACAGGGGGGAGAGATATTGGGAGAGACAAGGGGGGTGGGGGGGGGCATAAAGGTGGGCCAGACAGACAGAAAAGGCAGACAGACCGACAGCCAAGGAAACCAGGCAAGCATCAGACACAAGGATGGACATGAGAGAGACACGTGACAACCGTGACCAGAGTGGGAAAAGGTAGAGACAGACAGACAGACAGACAGACAGACAGACAGAGGGAAACAACGGCAAAGTAAGTTAGAATGGGAGTAAGGAAAGTCCCAGCTGCAAACCAATGAAGGAGCGCTGTGTGCCGTCCACTGAGGGCTGGACTTGTGCTCCCGTCCAGTGGACAGTTTATACTGAGGCTGAGGCGCATACTTATCCTCCGTCTATATTTATGCTCCCAAAACAGACTTCATGGCTTTGTTTGGCCATATAGGCACTGGCATCTACTGCGCAGACACACACACACACACACACACATTGGCACGCATGCACACAGGTGCACGCACACGCGAGTACACGCATGCACGCCCAGACACAAACAATTGCAGTGAGGGAAGCACACACACACACACACGCAGGAAAGCAAAGAACCACACACACACACACCCACACAGCATGAAGCACAGATGCACACACATACATAGGAGGCAGACACCCCCACAAACCCGCACACACACACAAACACACACACCACAGCCCTGTTTTGTTTACTTCTCACCTTCTTATCTCTTCAACTAAACCGTCAACCGTGGTGAGAGGGAGGAGGAGTTAGGGAGGGGAGGAGTAGGAGGAGAAAGGGAGAGGAGGAGTAGGAGGAGAAAGGGAGAGGGTAAAGATGGCCGCAGCCCACAGTTCCATTTACAAAAGATACAAAACAACTCCATTCTGAATGAATGACAACTTTCGAAAAAAACGAAACTATTTCGAGACAATTCTTAATTTTTTTTTACCCTTTGGTTGTTTCTCTTATTTTATTCTTACCGAATAATCCTTAACAACAAATACATATAAGAGCTTCCTTCTTTTTAGCGTTTAAGACCTTGTCTTGATGCCTTTATGATCCAGCCCTACGTTGTGAACACAGAGGCCTTAAAGGTTAGGTGTCGTCTGTGTTGTGAGTTAGTGGAAGCTAGCGCATTCACAGCATGCCAATACATTGTAATCGGGAGAGATATACGCCGAGATGGAAATCAACCACACACACACTCATTAAACACTCCGCCTAAGAGGGCACAGGTATGAATAAACACACACACACACACACACACACACACAGACTTGTAGTAGTGTTGAAGTCAACTGTCCAATAACGATTACATTAAACACAAACATACTCAAAGCACACATGACAAACACTGCCTGTGTGTCCATGTGTTCGGCCATTTTGAATGTAATAAAACCCAACGCATTCCTAAACCAAGTGTAGCAGTCAGACAACACGGCAAACAAACACCGTCCGTATCAGGCAAATAGTTGGCCACCCTGAACCGACTTTGAGATATACCAGGACCCTGTCAAACATGTTGAGATGCAAACACACGCTCACTGATCTGGATACAGTCAACGAAATGAGCGGCCAACGATGTGACATAAACACACACAAAACTAAGGTCCAAGAACAACAATCACAGTGGACATTCTGTAATGACGCACTATTGCGATTACAAATCATATTGAGACTCAATAAATAAATGGAATAATGTAATAAAAACCTGCAATGCAGCCAGAACACACTACTGGTACCAACAGAACAACTGTTTAGATATCCTGAACCCTATCACTGCTTACACTGCCTTTGGCAACAGTGCATTTCAGCTCAACATTCTGACTAGATTTAGACAACATAGCAAACTTTATGGGGCCAAATAACACACAAATGATTAAACTCAGAAGGTCTCCATAAATAACATAACACATATAACACCTTCAATGTGTGCATTGATCTTGGCATTCACATTCATTTCACATGTACACACACACACACACACATCCTCTGTACACACAAAAACACACACTCTGTTAATGACCCCCGGGGCCAGTCTCCTATAAGTAGCAGGACCCCCTCCGTGTATCATATTGCAATCATTTAAAGCTCTACTACTGAAACACCGCTAGCTAATTGCGGCGGCGGCTGCATAGCTGGGCCACTCCTAGAGATGAAGTTTTCCATGCTATGTCTGCATGCATCACATTCACAGCTAGTCTTAAGCCACTTGGCCTGATTCTTTCAGGCTAGCTGGATCTCAGGCTACCCATGTTCACGTCAGCTACGTCCGTTACTGTTCCCGTGCATTAAAACTGCTATGCAGTTTTAAATGCAGTTTAACGCTAACTTATTCTACTATTAAAGAAGCGCATTTCAGATTGAATCACTTCTGGGCCGAGCTCAGGCTCATAGGACTTCAGTAGTAGGAAACAATTTGCCAGCGCCTGAACTGTTCTGAAATCAGTCACTCGTTAGACACGGAAGAGCATGAGCAACAGCTAGAAGGTTTTAGACAAAGAAATCAAATGAGATCAAGTCAAGAATGCCACATCCCTAACACATTTTCCTAAAGTCTTTGTCCATATATTTCATTCCCTTTCACTTTCACTTGGCTGTATTTCTCATGCTGCACATCTGTGTCAGAGCATGACTTCAACAAAAGACTAAGTCTCCCAAGACCATATATAGTTTTGGAAGAAAGAAAACTATTTCCATTCTCTCCAATTTGTCTTCGACCCTAAACCTGATTTACAAGGTTGATCTCAGCACGTAATAAATCGCTGAAGTGTTGGTACAATCGAATCAGACCATGCTGTTTACGAGCTAATACCAATACTAAACTCCCGCTGCAACCAATTACCCCATTAAACCACACTATAAAACTGTAGGAACCCCGCAATTGAAAAAACAGAGCTAATGGTTGTACCTCTACTTGGATGTCAGTGTCCGAGCACGTCAAGGGTGTAACAGATTCATCCAGATCCCCATCGGATTCAGGGAGAGGGATAGTGTCGAAGGTGTCACTTCCCGGCATAGATCCATAGCCCTGGGGCCTGTAAGTGTGGTCTTGGTGGACCTCAGCCAGACTAAATAGCTCTTGCAGCAGACCCACTTCCAACAGCTCCCAGGCCTGGTCTCCGGCCGCGAAAGAGACAGGGAGAGGAAGAGGGTCCAGGGCTGGGTCGTCTGTCTCCCAGTCGCTGTCGCCGGTCCCAGAGCCGACGGCAAAGTCCACCCCGTCCATCCCAGACTGGGTCCCTTCTGAGTACGAGTCCAAATCCAGTTCCTGGGCTTCCTCGCAGGCCGAGCTGCCATCCGACGGCCCTGGCTGGGGCCGCTCAGGGGCAGCCAGGTAAATGAAACTGTCACTGCAGAGGAAGGCCCCTTCCTCCTCTTCGTCCTCTGGCTGTGGACAGGTGATTTGCTTGGAGACAGGGCTGGGGGGAGATGAGGCGACATCTGCGGGGGAGGGGGGTCCATCAGGCGCTGACAGGGGAGGGGCGGACACGGCCAGGTAAACAAAACTGTCTGATATCACAAATGCCTCGGAGTCTTTACTGCCTAGCCCTGCACCGTCGGGGTACGCTTTAGAGGGCGACTCTAATGAAAAAGAGGATGGGACTGAATGAGCATTCCCAAGGTCTAAGTCTGAGGTATTGTCTGATTTTGGCGTGCTGGTTACTACAGTCCTTGGTTCCGAGTCTTTCTCCTCCGAGCCCTCCTCCGATACGTCCACACCCCATGCTACTTCTGTTGCCTCCAAGGCACCAAGGCTCTCGGATGACAACAGGGGGCCCACGGGTTCACAGGTCATTTCCACGGCTGGATCGTGGATCATTTCAGAAGAGACTGGTTCTGGACAGGAAGTAACTAAATCAACATCCTGTGTACATTCTCTGTCGATTTGCACTTGATTTTCGTTCATATAAAGGTTCTCAAGGGACTGTTCCTCTTGAGGCTCATCAGTACTGTCCAAACTCGGCTCAGATTGATCATAAACGTCCCACTCCATCTCTGGTTCCTTGTCTAGCTCCCAAGTATTTATCTCCTCTACCTCATCTTCCGCTTTTTCCTCCTCCTCCTCTTCTTTGTCTGCATAAGGGCTGCAGGATGAAACAGACGTTCTCTGGACAGGCTCATCTTCCTCCCAATCACTCACTATGTGGTCGCCATCTCTGCCAGACAAAGCGCCACTATCCAGGTCCGTCTCCACCTCAGCAGGTAGCTGCTTCTGAGTGTGGTCACTTGTTGCGGGTTCCTCCATCTGGGAAGACATGGGGAACCCGCTAGAGTCTGACTCTGGGATTTGTCTGAGAAAAGAGTCTGTTGGGTAGCTACAGTCTTCCTCCAACACCTCCTCTTCTGCATACTCAATACCATACGAGTCATCAATAAAGCCATGTTCATTCTCATGGTCTCGTGCCCGCAATGAGTCAAAGTGCTGAAACTTAAGAAACAATTTCTCGATCGACTCTGAGGGATCTACCTCTGAATCAGTTCTTGAATCAATTAGTTGTGGCTCATATACATCAGGTGTGTCCCTGTGAACTGAATCAAGAGGAAGAGTTCCCTCTAAGTCTACAAAGTCAGCCTGAATTGTTCCTTCACTTTGTGTGGTCTCATCGTCCAAACGAGGAAGGGCATAGGGATCAAGGGGCTCAGCGTCTACATTCATCTCCTCTCCTTCTGCCCCTAGGTCCTCAAGGCATTGTCTTTCTAGCTCAAGGAAGAGGTCATCAGACTCAGACCCTGAGCTTGGGCAGGGCGAGGTACTGGGTACCTCAGAGCCTCCAAAGCCTACTGGGGGCGTGAGTAGAGGCCAGTGTCCTGAGGAGCCACTTATATCCCAGCTTTCAGACTCCAGTGTTTCTTTATCCCAAGAGAGGTCGACAATCTCCCGATTCTCTATCTTGAGAACCGCCTCCCATTCACGCTCCTCTCTTTGCACTCTCTTCTCTTCCTCGATTCTCTCAGTCTCCTCCATCTCAATCATTTTTCGAAGCTCGTCCACATCCTGCTGCGGATTCTGATCCTCCTCGAGCTCTGCGAGGATCTGAAGTTCATCCTCCTCGAATTTGAGCTCGGATGCAGTACGCTCTCTGAGCTCACTACCCCAGCCCAAGAGGCCCTCCCCGCTACCTTCCTGACTCAAACAGGGAGTAAGGGGGAGTCCACGGTAGACCATCCCTACTTCTTCCTGGAAGAATGGCGATGGAGGTTCAAGGAGGTAAACAGACTCCTCATCCATATCGCTATCCTCGCCAATAAAGGGCGGCAAAGGGGGAAGGGCGGGGAAGTTATTCCTCAGGCCGACATGGTTTTTCTTACCGCCTGTCAAACTACGGGGCCAGGTGCGGGCCTTGGTAGGGGGACAGAAGACAGGCCTAGGCGGCAGGAGAGGAGCATTGTCCCCTTGGTCCTGCTCTAGAGGAGCGGAGTCACTCTCAGAGTCTGACGTTTTAGGTACCTCCACTGGCTCCTCCAGTATCCGTCTCGGTACTGCTTTGGGGGAAGCTGTGGGCCGTCTGTGATTCTCTTTTCTCCGTCCGGATTGTTTGGAGGTAGGTGTGCTTGGCGGTGAAGTACTTCCAGAGGCTTGGGCTGCGGGCACTAGGCTGCAGGCAGCCGGATGTTCTTTGGAGGGTGAAGGCAGTGCCCGAGTCTGTTTGTGATGCTTTTGCAGCAAAGGGTGAAGCTGCTTTTGCCGACTGGGAGTGTGCAGCTGAGGAGGAGGTACAGGACTGGCTGTCGGTGTTGAGGAGGGCGAGGAGACAGAGGGGGTTTGAGGAGCAGAGGAAAATGGTGAAGCTCTGTGAGGAGGTACAGGGGGAGCAGAGGAGGTTGGTTGGCTTGGTTGCAAAGGTGTAAGAGGCTGCGGGGGAGATAAGGGGATTCCTGCCCCAGACAGACGCTTCTCTGCACTTTCCGCGGGGGAGAACTCAAGTCTCTCCGCAAACTCAGGATAACTTGGAGGCATGAAGGCCTTCCAAGAGCGACGGTTGGAGTTGTCTTTCTTGTCACTGCTCTGATGGCGCCTTTTGGCAACTGCTGCCGCCCCACCGGACGCAGAGGTGGAGGGCGTGATGGATAGCCCAGAGCTCACCAAGCCGACCAGCGGTGACATGGTCTGGAGATCCCCCGTGAGCTTCAGTGCGTCAAAGATCACTCTCTCGTCAAGTCTTTTTGCCCCAGTGTTGTCCGGGTGTCGGGGCAGAAAAACACTGCCTATATCTGTACCAATGGTGCCATTGCTGGACAGCGTGCTGCCCTCTCCCCTCCCCTCCCCTCCGGAGCCTAAGGTGCTCCTAGAGGGCTGGTTGAGTTTGGTCCCCTGGTCGATCTGCTCATTAATGCGCATGGTGTCGTAAATCGACCGCTGCGGTACGTAGCAGTCCTCTATGTACGCCTCATCCTCGTCCCCCTTCCCCAGGCAGCGGGGGTTCTGCCGCAGACAGTCCGGGCGGCTCAACGGCTTCCCCATGTTGTCCCCCTTTACCCCTTGGTATTACACCAGGGTAACCAGTGCTTGTCAGTTATGGGCCCAGTTGAAGCCACTCTGCAGTGGTGCTACACAAGGAGAGGCCACGAGGATAAACCCCCAAAAAATAAGAAAATATTTGTACTCCACGAGCTTAGAAAAACTCCACCAAAAATGTTATCGACAAAACGTTAAAATCAGTCCATGAGGCTGCATTCCGATATAATCCTTCACTTTTTTCGGTAAATTTCATAATCCACAGTATAAATCCAAAGGTTCCTAATGCGGTGTTGGACTATGTCATCTCAACAACCAAGCATTTCCTTGGCACGTCACTCGTGCGGCCGTGAGACAGCATGAGACACAGAGCGAGCGGGGGAGACAGCCCTCCCCCAAGGCAACATATTCATCACCAACTGTATTTCCAGGCTTCGTTGGAAACGACACGAGGCATGAGCGGTACGGGCTGAAATGGGGTATCAGGGACATAAAAAAAACCAAAGAGTTAACACCTCTTTATCTGAAGAAGCCCAAGTCCAGGATAATGAGAAAGCGGTCCGGTATCATCTCTTTGTTCCGCTCTTGACATTCAGCCGTCAACGTCCGTCCATCCCACGTGCGCGCACTTGAAACCCCTCTGATACCCTCCCGCTCCAGGGGTCCGGGAGACGCTGCCTCGCTGGCCCGCTCTGTTCTCCGCGGCACAACAGGAAACCGACAGGGAGTTGGACATGCTCAGCGACGAGCCGGCATGGCAGTCTTTAGAGTCTCCTTTTAAGGTGAGAAAATCCCACTCAGTGTTATATAAAGAGAAAAAGGGCTTGCGTGGTGATAGGTAACTACAAATCACCCACCGCTTTTGCTCGCTTTCATCTTCCCTTTCATACAGTGGAGGGGGGGGGGGATGTTTGTTGGAAGAAAGTCTGGCAAATGTCAATAAAACGTAACAGTTGGAGATCTGATATCCAGAGGAACAAAAAGATCCAGGGATAACGATCCAGGCTACACTAAAGGTACTAAGCCGAGTGGGGGAAAAAATAAGGAGGAAAAATGCACATGCATAGAGAGGATGGAGAAATGTAAAAAAAAACTAAACTTTTAAGAAGACAAATAGTAGTAGCTTTTTCTCTCCGCAGAGTCCCAGTGAGCGTTCCTGCAGTCTACTGGTATTGTATTCCGTTCTCTTTTTTCTTCTGCTTCCATCACAAAGAGTCAGGCTGGCTTGCCCGCAGGAAGGACCCAAATCTTTGTCTGAGAGGTCTCCTCGTCCGGCCTACCAAGAGCACTGTCATCATCCCAGATACAAGTCCCCCGTTGAGGCAGGTCACTCCGCACGTACCCCACCTATCCACCCAGCTTTGCCCCATGCAAGAAAACACAAACACTGGACCACAACAAAAGACAGAGAGAAACAAGTTAGGTCCAGTCCAAAAAGTCCTCCGGTCATAGTCTCAGAATCCCCATGGACGTATCCATATTATTCCATCCCTTCTTCTCACTGCTCCCATCGGGCCAGGACCCAGCTCCGGGGGTGGTGGTGGAGGTGGAGGAGGAGGAGGAGGAGGAGAAGAGAAGAATATCAAAGAGCGGTGTCCCTGGGGCTTGATAGAGTGGGCTGGAGGGGCTGGACCAGCCAACCGGGCAGGGTGGGCAGGCAGGCAGGGAGTCAGGCAGTGAGCAGTGGGACTCTGTCCAGAAGGCAAACACCCAGACAATCCTTCATGCTCCAGTCTTTTGCTTTTCCTCCTTTCTCTGTCTCATTCTTTCTCCTCTTGAACCGCTGAGAGTCTGCAGGCACGCTTCGGGATTCGGTTTTCCTCTTTGGGACAAGCTCTCCCCTTTCTGGTGGAATCCCTCCAGAGCAGTCTTATAAAAACTCCCAACTGACACAGATCCTGGTCTCTGAACTTGGTTTTTAATCCTTTGAATGTTCCCCGGGTTCTTTGTCCTGTACTTTCTCGCCGTCTCTGGCTTGTGGTCTCACTTGTTTTTCTCTGCCGGTCTCTGTTCTCAGGCCGCTGCACAGCTGAAATGGTTTGCAGCTGCTAAAAAAATCTCCCACTTTTCCCCTCTCTCTCTCTCTCTCTCTCTCTCTCTCTCTCCTTCTCTCTCGTGCACGCTGCCTCTCTGACTCGCTCGTCCCTCTCACTCCCCCCCCTCCCTCTTTCCCTTGCCTCACTCGCTCTCTCGCTCTCCCTCCCTCCCTCTCTCTCTCTTCCTCAGACGCTTGCTCACACAGTGTTTTTGTTTGAATTCAGCTCCGCTTGTTCTGTTTCCTGTGCTCGTATTAAAACACAGGAAGTGCTCTTATCATGCCGGCTTCCTTTCACCCGGAAAAAACCCAGCAGGAATAACCAATCACTTTATAGAGAAAGAGGAGGGGGGAGGGAGAGGGAGAGAGAGAGAAACAGAGCAAAGCGTGGGGGAAGAGAGGCAGAGTTACAATTGAGGGAGAGTGGTGGGAGGGGGAGTAGAGCCAGAGCAACAGATACGAGAGAGCGAGAGAGACAGAGAGAGAGAGAGAGAGAGAGAGAGAGAGAGAGAGAATAAAAGAGTGGAGCAGGGGAATAATTCCTCTTTGTTTCCAGAGAAAATCGCATGTGCACGTTTCTAAAAAATAAAAGACATCCACTCAATGCCCAAAAGTATACCTTCCCACACTTTTTTTTCCTCAAATATAAAAATGGCAGGGCAAGATACAAAGGAGGAACTCATTAAAATGGTTAAAGAATAACTGATGAGGTTAGCAGACTGGGAGCCGGACGACTTCAGTGTTCCAGGGGGTAAAGAAGAAGTGACACATTGTGTGTGTGTGTGTGGCTGTGTGTGTGTGAGAGAGAGAGAGAGAGAGAGAGAGAGGTGGGGGGTTGTCAGTGTGAGATGGGTGCATTATTTGGAGGTTTGTAATCCACTCCAAATACTCCTGTGCGGTGTGTGTGTGTGTGTGTGTGTCCATTACCCCACCCCGTCGAAACACAAAAAGCAAAGTCTGTGGAGGGTAAAACGATACAGAGGGAAATAAAGAGTGAGAGAGAGAGAGAGAGAGAGAGAGAGAGAGGGGGCGGAGTCACACACTCAATGAGGGGTAAAACGAGCTTATCAATAATGAGCCTGGTGTTTGGCTCTCCAAACAGACACAGTCTCTCTCTCTCTCTCGCTGCCTCTTTCTGTCTCTCACCCTCTCACATGGATTTTACTTTTGCTTTTATTTGTGTTTATATTTTTATAGCACAGATTCAGCGAGCAAAGTTCCTCTGTTCAGGCAGCACTGGGACAAAAGGAGGAACAGTTGGGGAATTGCAGCCATGAGTTGTAGCGGTGTACAGATAGCATTCCTTAATGGGCTGCCTCATTCCCACATGTGACACACACACACACACACACACACACACACACACACACACACAGTCACACACACACACACACACACACACACAAGCTCATAGTCACATTCTCCATTTGTGCATGCCCATCTGTGCCTCAACTGAAACCCTATCTAAAGAAGATTGGTGTGTGTGTGCGTGTGTGTGTGTAAGGGGGGGCAGGAGTAAAGTTGGTCAGGTACAAAAGTTAGTTTGTGGGTTGGCCTAAGGGGGTTCACCAAATGTTGGGGCGTGAAAGAGAGAGAGAGAGAGAGAGAGAGAGAGAGAGAGAGAGAGAGAGAGAGCGAGAGAGCAAGGGAGAGAGAGAGAGAGAGAGAGAGAGAGAGCTATGGGGCCCTGGTTGTTTTTTCTCTGGTTGTGCTCTCTAAGAGCATCCCTCCATTTGGGTGCTTTGTTATTTTTCTACTCACACCACTCTCTTCTCTCTCTCTCTCTCTCTCTCCCTCTCTCTATTTCCCGGCTCCTTATATGAGCCAGTCTCTGTTTGTTTTAAACAATCTGATCACCGTTGAACTTCGCCTCCCTCCCTCTGTCTGTCTTTCTCTCCCCCTCTCTCTCATTCTCTTGTTCGCTCCTTCTCTCATTCCGTTCCCTGTAAACACATTCTTAATAATCATAGAAGGGAGGGAGTATTCTCTGTTTCTCTCTGCACCCCCCCCCCCTCTCTCAACTGTTGCGGAGACCTTCCCGTGATCTGCATGTCAACCATGCTAAATACGCCACTCATTCTTGTTAACGGCCCTCGCCCCCCTCTCTCTCTCTCTCTCTCTCTCTCTCTCTCTCTGTCAGTTGCACTGCAGCTGTCATGGCTGCGTCCAACGCAAACGTCTTTATAGAAACAAAAGGGGTTTGTCACTGGGCCGCCTCACATTCTCACACACACACACACACACACACAGTGAAGATACACACACACACACACACACGGTGTAGATACACACACACACACACACACACACAGTGTAGATTAACACACACACACACACACACACACACACACACACACTGAGTGGGACCTGTGGCTAGCCAGTGCTCCGTCGGACTAGACCACAATTAACTTCAAGTGTTTACAGATGTGGGGGAGGCGACCGAGAGGGGAGGGGGAGGGGTCGGGAGGAGGGAGCTGTCATTTCATTTGCCCATTCAAACAAAGCCACCGCCCTCCTCCCACTGCCGTTGACTTTAAAATATCTTACCCATCTACCCCCCCCCCCCCCCCCCTCCATAACCCTTATCGGTCCATCCATGACCAGTCACCCATCCTGTGGCCGATTGGTCAGATTTTAGGCAGCAGATCACTCTTCATGATATTATATTAATATAATAACGTCTGACTAGGGGCAAAAGGTGCATAGACGATGATGGAACGTGAGCCCTGGTTCAGGGTTCAAACCCTAAGCTCTGTGTCGAGGGATGGCGATTCCAGGATACGTGCAGCTTTCATCAGGACGCTGGTTGAGTTCCAGCAAACCGACCTGCTCATCAGCAAGGCACACACACACACACAGGCAGTCCCCTCCCACTCATCGTAGCGTGTTTTCCATATCAAAATGTAAATGGAGTAACCAAATTTCGTTACTCCAACTGCTCTGGTTAACCAGGCTTTTGTTGGGCCAAAGGTACTGACTCACGTTGCATTTGTTTGCCCTCGAGAGAAAAAACGCTTAGCAGTTGGGACACACACACACACACACACACACACACACACACACACACACACACACACACACACACACACACACACACACA
>JAOPJJ010000093.1:5369015-5382593 GCA_027122795.1 Enchelyopus cimbrius | reverse complement strand
TGTCTGACCTGCAGCATGTCAGTGTGTGACTGGAGAGCGCCCTCTGGCTGTGCGGAAGACAACCCTGCGTCTACGGTATCCGCAGGGGACGTGGAGCACCTAGCGGCGGTTGCCATGGCAGCTGGCTGGCTGAGGGAGGACAGGCCTTCCAACATGGCGTTGATCTGCCCCCGCGTCTCCTGGAGGTCCTCCTCTGCCTTAGCCTGGATGGGATAAGGGGAGGAGGCGAGGAGAGGAGTTAATTTATTCATAATTAATAGATATATAGGGAAGAGTATAGGGCCACATGTGAAAACAAAATGTGAGTCTGACTTTAAGGTCAGAATTCTGAGATTAAAATCAGAATTCTGAGATAAAAGTCAGAAGTCTGAGATTAAAGTCAGACGTATGATTTTTAAATGTTTTGTCTCTGATTGCCTTGCAAGACACACCCTGTCTTTGGGACACTCTAACGAAGACAGCAATGTCTGAACCAGCGACGTACGTCCCTCCTAGGCTGAGATACAGACCATTCTGCACTTTTTGGTCCCCAAAAAAACCCCAATAAGGGGTACGTACCCCGTATCCCATGAAGCCCCTCTGCCCTTCTTACCCTCTGCGTGTTCTGCTGCAGCGTGGTGCTGATGACCGCGTCCAGCTGGGCGACGGAGGCGCTGGCCGAGTCCGTCAGGGCGGCGTACTGCTCCTTCAGCCTGCGCAGCGCCTCCTGCAGGCTCTCCCGCTCCTCGGCGCTCAGGGAGTCGCCTTGCTCCGACAGGAAGTCCTCCACCGAGCGGATGGTGGCGGCCACGCCTTCTGCTTTGCTCTGAAGCTCCATCTGAACCTCCTGGATGGCGGGGGGGGGGGGGGTGATTGATAGTGATAGTGATCAATAGTGATTGATGCCAATATAATTGGCAGCTGTTCCTGCTAGGCCTATCATGTACTGTTTTTTATTTATTTATTGTGATCCTCGTTATATTTTATTGTACGTCTGTTTATGTGCAACTTTTATGGCGGCCTTCTTGGCCAGGGCTCCTTCGAAAAAGAGACTTGTTCTCAAAGGACTTCCCTGGTAAAATAAAGGATAAATAAAAAATAAATAAAATAAAAAATAAAGAAACTTTATTATTTATTCATTTATAAGTAGTACATCTACATTTATGTCTGTGTGTGGCAACAAGCTCCCCAACAAAGTAATACACATTGGTTGATATATTGCACATAATGTATTGTCATTTACGAATAAAGAGATAAACAGTATCGCCATCTGTAATGTCATTACGAGTATTGTGTATAAAGATCTAATAAAGTACCTTGAGGCTCTTCTGCTTCTCTTTCAAGGCATCCACATCACCTGACTCAGCACTGGCCTTCTGATTGGCCAACCTGATGCCGGCTCCAGCTAGCCATACACTGAGGCCTTCAACTCTCTGAAGGCACTCCAGTCTCTGCTGCTTGGCCACCTGAGAGCCAGAAAGAGACGGGGAGGTAGGATAGAAGGACGGCCCACAGAAATACAAAAGTAAGACTCAATCGCTGAAACATCGTTTATCGATTGTCGACAGCCTATTTTATAAAACTCAGACCTCCCAAAGAATATCCACGAAAACCGACCCGTGCCTCCATCAATATAGAGGCCACGCTTGTTTGTAAAACCCTGTGTTTCTGTTGCAGTGCGCACACACTGTGAGCAAAGCTTTGAGCATACTGTGTCCAGAGTTCACATCGACGCACACAAACAGGCAGTCAGACGAGCACACACAGGACCGTCGCATCAATAAGTCAGAGACTGTTTGGTCAAGGTTAAAATCAGACAGTGAAGAAGAAAAAAAGAACAAATAATCACACAGATACAGTATGCTCTCCCCCCCCCCACCGTTCCTCTCACACAACAGTAGAGTCGAGGGGGGGGTGGGAGAAAGCATTGCAGCAAGTAACGTTTTTGGTTCCTATCAAATTCTCTACAGTTTTTGTCCAAGGCCGTGAAAGCCCGTTTCCTTTTCCGTGGCAATCTGGAAGAGCAAGGCAGACATGTTAATATTAACACGCAAGACACATGCAAGAGTGGAGCACACACACACACACACACGCACACAGGTGTGGAGGCCTGTGTCCTACCAAGAGACCGTCTAGTGGCTTAGCGTACGCAGCATGAGAAGCAGTGAGACCATATTTAAAGATTGCACTATTAGATGATATGTATTATTATTATCATTAAGATGGAAGAATTCTCCTAGGTATGAGGTAATGATGAATGAGTATGACTGCAAGCAAGTATGGATCGTGTTTACGTTGCCATGACAATGGGTAGAGCAAACTAACAAACATCACGTGTTACGAGAAGAAAGTTGTAAATTGTGAAGCAAAACGCAGACATTCTTTCGGCGAGTAAAGCAAAAGCTGTGAGACAAAAAACACACTCCAAGCGCACGTCCGTATCGTGAACTCGCACCGCGCGCATCCAAACCTCAGTCCTCCGTGCCATCTGTCTTTCAATCTCCCTTTCCTTCTCCTCCTCCGCCTCTTTGGCGCTCTCCGTCTGCCGGAGCTCCTTCTCCCTGGCCCTCTGATTGGACAGGGCCTCGGCGCGGGCCCTGGCCTGACCGCTGGCCTGGTGGAAGGCCCCCTGCAGCCTCTGGAGCTGCCCCAGCAGGTGCCTGCTCTGCTCAGGGGCGAGGTCCTTGGCGCGCTCCGAGATGAACACCTGGATGTCGGAGGCCGCGTCGAGGACCTCGCTGGAGCGGGCCGTCAGGGCTGCCTGGAACTCCTGATGGAGGTGAGGAGGGACGGTGAATAAAGAACACATAGTGGTGATTGCAGACGTAGGTGGTAATACAGACAGCAGAGACTGATACTAAATCTGGGAATCAATCCTTATTTAAAAAAATTCCTTTGAACTTCCATGGCAGCATGGAAGTTCAAAGGAGAGAAAAAGTCCCCTGTCAGAGTAAAAGATATTCTCTTCAAACCACAAAGGACCATTGGCCTTGTTATTTCTGTTATATACCTTGCAGTCCTCCAGTTGCTGTGTAATGTTATCCACAGTGCTCTCTTTCTCCTTCTTCCCTGCCATCGTTCCATCGATGTTGGCCTCCATGTCGCTCAACCAGGACAGGAGGTTCTCCACTCGACCTCCCAGGTTCTTCTGTTCCGCTGTCACAGCGTCCTGAACACATCGAGAGACGGAGAGACAACCTTTTCTGTTACAATGCGACTAATCTTTGTACCAATCCTAATCCTGCCTAAGCGAAAATGTGTGAGGCCAGGATAAATACAACAAAGTTATTTACATAAACAGTGAGAGATAATGACATTAAAGACACCATTGGACTTCTTTGACCCTCCTTTACCTTGTAAGAGTCTCTGTGTTCTCGTAGACCCCGTAGAATGGTCTCAGAGACTCCCCTGGCCGACTCGTACCCTCTGGCCAGGCTCCGCCCATCCTTCTCCAGAGCCAATAAGAGCTGAGGAGGGACATCAGTGGGGCGTGGCTCAAGCAGTTGCGTGGCAGCCTCCACTTCCTTGTTGACCTCGGGTTCCAGGTCCTGGAGCTCAAGGCTCAGCGCCTAAGAGACAGATTAATTCAAGTGGAACAGAACAAAACAGTATATTCATTGTTAAATCAGCTTTGTCTGTGGTGTCACATGCTCGCAGAGTGCACACAAACATCAAACCTAAGAATCCCTTAGAGTCCCTAAAATGCTAACATCTTAATTCCAAGACTGGACAAAGGGTTGAGTCTATGCTGTGTGATATCAGCATGAAAAAGTCAACAAAGTGCAGACGTGCTTACCTCTGTCTGTCTGATGATGTCATCCAGAGAGATGAGGCTGCGTCCGACGGACTGCTGCTGCTGCTGTTTGAGGCAGACCTCAATGTGCCTTACCATGGACACAAGAGCCACGATTCGCTGGTCGTGTTCCAGGCATTCCTGCCGGATCAGTGAAGACTGCAGGGGAATTACAAAAGTAAATAGCTTGAAATAAGGTATATTTTGCAGATATACAGGGATATTTTATGTGGCAACACATCAGTAAATATTGAACAATGTTTGATCTAACCTTGGAGGAACCCTTCTTTTTCTTCTTCTTCTTTATTTCCTCATTGCTCTTCTCTTCCCCACTACTCTCAGTGAACGCTGGTACCTCAGCTAACTCAGGTTCTGTGGGAATGTCCTCCGATGGTAGAAGAAACTCAGGATCGCTCTCTGTTTCACTTGTTAGAGGACTTTCAACTTTAAGTTTCTGTGTTTGCATATTTCCCCCCTTCAAAGTGAGGATTTCATCCTGTTTGCTGAGATCAACCGATGCAGAATGAGGTTGCAAGTATGATTTCAAAGACACATTTGCATTTATAACTACTGGGAGATGGTCCTCTTCAATGTTGAGTTGATGTTCTTTCATTTCTTCCTCAACCGTAATCCCAGCTGATTGAAAGGGTTCCTTAGTTTGTTCCCCTACAGAGTCAGTTCCTGATTTTTGTAGATGTTCCTTAACTCCTTCCCCAGCAGACTTCATGACAGCAATGTTTAAGGATTTCTTCAACTCTTCCTGAGCAGATTGATACCCAGTTAATTGTAAGGGTTCCTTCATTTCTTCAACAGCAGGCCTACTTCCTACTATTTGTACAGGTCTCTTAATGTCTTTGCCAAGTGCAGTCATTTGTAAAGGTTCCTTCAATTCTTCCAATGCAGAATTAATCCCAGCAATTTGTAAAGGTTCCTTAATTTCTTCCCCAACAGATTCAGCTCCAAATATTTGTACATGCTCCTTCACTTCTTCTCCACTAGACTTCAAGACAGAAATGTTTAAGGATTTCTTAAACTCTTCTGCAGCTGACGTATTCCCAGCTAATTGTAAAGGTTCCTTAAATTCTTCAACAACAGACTTACTTCCAGCTATTGGTGCAGGTTGCTTCATTTCTTTAACAGCCTTCAGTCCAGTCATTTGTAAAACTTCCTTTAATTCTTTCCCTGTAGAATTAATCCCATCTATTTTGAAAGTTTCCTTCAATTCTTCTTCGACAGACAGTACCTCAGCCTTTGCATTGTCCATGGGCTGTACTGATGCACATACTGGTCTTTGTAAAACTTCATTTGTTTTGCAACTAACTGTAGAAGTTGCCATCACGTATGTGTCATCACTGCTCGAGGGCCTATCGATCATAGTTTCCCTACTTTCTCCTTTCAGGTCATCAGCTTTTCTTTCTTTACCAACCCCTGTGGTCTTGGTAGAGATTGTTGCCATCACAGCTGCATCATCAGCATCAACAGTCTTTTCTGCATCAGGATCAGCATGGTGTGTAACTTTGGGTATTTTTGACTTTTTGTTTTTCTTGTTCCGCTTCCCTTGCTTAGTCTCCTTATGCTGGTCTAGTGAAGCTGTCGCTATATCTTTTTCCACTTTAACACCACTGCCAAGATCGTCTTTCGTTTTTAATAAGGTCTTAGGCTCTTTGACATCTAAACCTGAATCCACTGTGATATTTTGTTCATCCACAACCACAACTTCCTTCACATCCTTCTTCAAATTGTCATCCTCTCTGCCATTGGTCTTTCCCATCCATTCCACCATTGGCTTAACATCAGGCAGTTTGCAGAGATCGTCATCAACAGTAGTACCCTCATCAACCGTCTTACTCAAAGGAGTTTCCATCTTCTTCACAGGTTCTTGCACCTTAATCACAGAAGTTTCCATCTTCATCACAGGTTGTTGTACCTTATTTACAGGAGTGTCCATCCTCATCACAGGTTCCTGCACCTTAATCACAGGAGTGTCCATCTTTATCATGGGTTCTTGTACCTTAATCACAGGTGTTTCCATCTTCACATCTCTAGTGTTCCCTGCTTGGCTATCCTTCTTGTGCACCTCCTTACGTAGTGCCTCCAACTCTTCAGCCGCTTGCTTTTCTGTCACTCCCTTCTCAAACACCTTCTTCAAAATGCTTTCCTTTGCCTTCAGTATCAGGGCTGCCTTTTCATTCTCTGGCAGGTTGGATTTCTCAGGTCGCTGTGCATCCTTCTGCACACCAACACCACTCTTTTGCTTGGTATCGTGTTGTTTGACAATGCTTTCTTCTGTCTGAACACTTGTCATTTGAGCTCTTTTCATGTCTGGTTTCTCTATGTTACCATTTGCTTGCTGATCATCTTCAGGTACAAGAGATACGTCAGCTGCCTCAATCTTCTCATCAATCTTAGGTTGACCATCTTTGACATGGAGATTTCTCTCAGGTGTTGATTCTAATATCTCAACCTTCACTGGTAATGAGGCAACACCAGTGCTCGACTTAGTGACTTGAGACCGCTCCGACAAGTCTGCATTCATTTGCTTGATGTCTGGTACATAATCTGTTGTCTCTAAAGGTAGTGGGTTACTTTCACTTTCCTTTGCTCTTCCTTTCTTCTTCCCCTTCTTCTTTTTCTTGCCTTTGGCTTCAGTCTCTTTATCTGAAGCAGTCAAACTCTGGTCTGAATGCTTCACACCATCTGCCTCTCTGGTTTGGATGTTTTCAGCGGTGTCCTCTTTCAGTTCGACTCCCGCATCTCTTTTGCATGCCTCATTAAATAGTTTGGAGGATTCATGTTCAAGTTGTTTTAGAGAAAGCACATCTACACCTACGCTTTCCTTGAGTTCTGCCTGCTTCCTAACCTCTTCTGTAGCATCAGTCATTCTTTCATCATTATCACCTCCATGATGACCTGATAAGCCATCTACTGGATTTGTCGTATTCTCGTCAGCTCTTGCAGGTAGGTCCACTGATCTTGTGATAATCACCTGTTCTGCAAGTTGTACCTGAGAAGTTGTGTCGAATGTTTCACGGCCTGATTCTTCATATGGTTGCACTGCTGTGATATCCGAATCATTCCTCTCCTTTTGTGAACCCACAGCAAGGCTTTCCCTCCTAGGAGACGCCTCACCTGGCCCCTGTTTTAGCTCACCTTTCTGAGGTTTGATGTCATCAATTGCTTGCTGTATTCTTTTCCCAACATTGCTGGTAAACTTAGCAAGCAGGTCGATGGATGAGTCAGAGTCAGTGAGTGGCTGCTTTACCAAAGTCAATTGCTCATCTTCTTCTATGGTTGCATCACACGCCAATTGACTGGATGTAACATAATTGCAATCTGCCTCTTTATTCACCAAATCTCTCTCTGGCTGCTCTGAGAGTGGAGATGTCGTCAAAGAGCTTTCAGTGTACCGTTTTGCAAGGCTGTTGGCTGCTGATGAACCTGAAACAGGGCTGTAGGTACTGCTTGAGGAAACCACTGGTGTAGAACTACCCTCACCGTCATCTATTTCTACTGAATTCCTACTATCCTGGATATCAAAGGCCACTTCACTTGAGATAAGCCCTGCTATGATAGCATCATCAAGACTTGCAACTCTTTGACCAGTGGCCGGGTGGATCAGGCCTCCTTTGGTGATCTGGTGGATGGCTATTTCTCGAGCCATATCTTGATCAATCAAACCTTTCTCAGTGGCTTCAGGCAGAGGGAGCCTATCTCCACTGGTGACATCAATGATTCCCCCAGTGTCGGCCTGACTTTGGAGCAGCCTCAAAGCTGGTACTGGGTCAACTATTCCAATTGCAATGGCCTGGTTTAATGTTAACGTGTCCCCCGTTTGCTCATTATGAATCCCGCTAAATTGTTTTACCTCAAGGAATCGTTTTCCCGTGTTGAGATCTATCTTACCCTGATGTACAAGGTCAGAATAAGGGACAATACGGCATGATTGGGGATCAATAACTCCTTGCGTTACACTTGAAGAAGCCATAGCGTCCTTGGCAACTTCCTCTTCAAGCAGACCCTTAGAAACTGCCTCTGTCAGTGTCAGTTTATGGCCAGATTCTGGGCTAAAAATAGCCCCTGTTGAAGCTTGGAAAAAGGCAGCCTCTGGGTGTGATAAAAGGCTGGCGTTTACCTTATAGATATATTGCAGTTCCTCTAGTCCAGGGGCAAGGGAGCGGTCAACCAGTCCTCTCTCCAAAGCATCAGACACAGACAGCCTTGTTCCTGAGGCATGGTGTAAAATACCCCCTTCAGCAACCTGCTTTGACAGTGCCTTATAAGCCTCATCTGAACCAATCAATCCCTTCTGAATGGCACATTCCAGTGGAACAGGAGACAGAGTTTCAGGGTCAACAATGCCTTCCATCTGTAGTTGTAATGCTGCTTTGGTAAGAGCCATTTGTGGTTCTGTGGCCTTTCCCTTGTAGGCATTTTCTAATGCCTCTAGTGTTTCTCTCTGATCCTCCTCAATCAGCCCAAGATTAGCTGCGAGGGTAACTGACACTTTTGCATCCCTCTTTAGGTCGACAATTCCCCCAGAGACCACCTGGGCTTCCAGAAGACGAGCAGCAGTGTTGGAGTCGATCAAGCCTTCCTGAGCTGCCTCCCTTAACCCACATATCTTTCCTTTTTCAACGTCAACTACACCAGCTAGGCTTTTATCCGACTTAAGAACACTCCACATTAGGTCTTCATCAAGAAGATCTTCCTTCATTACGTCCTCTAAACTGAGTAACTCACCACTAGTGGCATCTAGGAATCCACCAAAAAGACCAGCCTGGGACATGAGTTTAACTGCTGTGTCGCCTTGGAGGATTCCCTGGGCTAGAGCCTCGTCTGGGAGCAGCCGGTCTCCTTCATCACTCAGAATACCACCCTGTTTAAGCTGTATGGTTAACCTTTCCATCTCAAGATCCTCCTCAGATGTATTTGTGTCTGTGTAAATAAACTGGGATTTACAATCCACTGCTTCTGGCTTTCGCACAATTTGATCATATCCCATATTTGTTTCCTTTTGGGAGCCTGCCAAATCTACAGTTTTAGAACTATCTACTATAGAAGGATCCTGTTCTAACTCAGCATAGTTTGTTTCTGTATTTAATACAGAAGGAGTTACAGCCTCTTGGTTTATAGATTGTGAAGTGTCAGCTTGTTTTGAAGGTGAGCTACCTTCTTGATGAGACACCTCTTTTCGTTGCCCTGAATTCTTTACAAGCTCACTTAGAGGAATTCTTGCCGAGTTCTCTGAACTTTCCAGAGGAACCATCTCTGTTTGACCTTTCACCCTGATTGCTGCCTTTATTTTCTGAGGTGATGTTTGCTGCAATGCTCTGTCACCTACACTACTTTTACAGTCTTGACTAGTTGTGCCATTTCGTTCAACGATTTGACTGAAGGATACATCCTTTGTGATCACTTGACAGCTTGCCTGATCAAGTTCCACTGCGTCTTCTTTCTCTCCCTCAACACTCAAACCTACTGTTCTGATACTCCCTATGGTCTGCTTTGAATCAGGGCTTAAACTACTTCCTTTCTGAACCTGATATCTAGGGGAAGAGTCTGCCAACTCAGTCGCCTTGACCAACTCCACCAGCTCATCATCAAGAAGCACCAGGCGTTTTCCAGAATGGGCATCAACATAGCTGTGCATAATCAGGTGGACAAGTAGGTTATTCTCTGCTTGTTCTTGTGAATTTATAGAATCCATGGGAGCCGAGTCCAAGAAAGATGGAGTACTTGATGGGGTCATAAGGGGGAGAACATCAGGGATATGGATTTTGCTTAAGACTTTGGACACACTGGGATCCAGGCCTTTGTCAGATGTTTGGCTAAGAGGTACCAAGCAGAGTGCTTCTGCATCATACAAGGCTCCAACAACATGACGCTGCATCAGGACATTTCTCGCCAGATCTTCTGAGACTACTCCCTGCTGTAGGGCCTCAGCAACCTGCAATAGTTCTCCAGATTCAGGCCACAGTATTCCCATGAAGGACTGCATGGACTCAAGAACCAAGAGAGCCAAAGAAGGAGTCATAAGATCACTGCGGAGGGATTCTTCCAAGCATAGACGCTCACCACTGGAAGGGTCTAGTATTCCTCCAGCTTGGAGCTGCCGTGCTAGTATAGTGGAGGCCATATCCCGATGCATCAATCCATGGCTAACAGCCTCATCAAGGTTTAGACGATGTCCAGAACGTGGGTCAACAATACCGCCAGCAAATAGCTGAGCTTCAAGTAGCCTCACGGCGACATTTTGATCCACAAGTCCTTCTTGGATGGCACGGAAGATGCCCACTTTTCTCCCAGAACTTAGGGAGACGGCTCCTCCAGGTTGCTGTTTGACCGGCAGGAGATGAAGGCCAGACTTTTCATGAATTATACAGCGTTGCTGTAGCTCACACAGGCTTAACTTTTCGGATGTATTTGGGTCAATAAGCTCCCTACGTCGAAGCTGTGATTGGAGCTTATTGTACATTCTTGGAAGCAACAGACCCTGGTCTAGGGCTATCTCCATATCCACTAATTCTCCACTGGGATATCTCAAGCCTCCTGTATTCATGTGGACCTCTAGAATATGGAGCCCCAACTGCTCACTGATAACCCCTTCCTCTAAGGCTAAAACCACTGGCAGGAGACATTGCTTCTCTCCATCCTTTGATTTGGTCTGTTCCATCAGGTGCAAGGCTCTCTCCAAGTAAGACAGAGATTGGCTGGCGTGGACGTCTATGAGACCCTGGGCCAAGGCATGTTCCAGAGATAGGTTGAGAGAGGAGTCCGGCTGGAGGAGCCCGCCGGAGATGAGTTGGGCTTCCAGTAGGATGCGGCAGGTTTCCTGGTCAATGAGCCCACACTGGGCCGCTTGAAACACTGAGAAGGTGTCCATGGATCCCATGTCGATGACTCCAGCAATGACTGTTTGTTTCTGTAAAAATTACCAAAAAAGTTCAATTAATACATGTCTATAATAAAGGTGTAAAATATTTGAATGTGTCTTATGAAAAATTATTCTGATTAGAAGAATGAAATTAAAGAGTTGTAACCCAAAGGCCCACCACCATTTGTTTTCAATTCCAAAAATTCATAAACACACACATACAGATATCTACAATTTCTTCTCGGTTAATTAAATAATATGGAAAATCCCCTACCCCCCAAAAAAATTAAAGCAATAAGCATGCACAGATATGCAACAACAAACACAAAAACTAAACTAAAGCAAGAGATAAACAAAACAAAAATTCAGAGAGGGAAGGAAAGAAAATGCGGTATGATAGGGAAAGCAAGGAAGTGGGAGAGAGAAAGAGAGAGAGAGAGAGGGAGCGACACTTACCTTGTCGTGGTCAGCCCTGTGCTTGGCAGAGCGAGGCGCGACAGGTGAGAAGTAAGCTGTCTGCATGCGGTATTGTACCTTTGCCCTGAACCTTAGAACCCATAACCCAATACTACTAAACTGCCTGAAAGGCCTGATTCAAGATGCCTACAGCTTTTACTCCATCTCTGGTTTGAACTCAGATGTCCTCTGGGAATCTCCAATGGCAGCTGTTAGTGGTTTTCAAGCAAAACGCTGGTTTAAAGTTTCACACATAAATAATTTGCATTAGACAGCACAAACAAAACAGACAAATACGCCCATACACGCACACGCAAACACACACACACACACACGTGACCTGGACACATCATGCTCAAAACAGTGATGTGAGTATGTTGCACAGCTGGCCTCTGGTGCACCTTTGCCCTAAATACACACCTTGAAATTCGAAACCTTGAGTATCCCGGGGATAAGTAAAAACTATTTGGAGCCGCCGTTCACGCAAGTGTTCATTTGGGGGTATTCATGTTCGCAAGCATTGAAACTGATTGAATTTATCCACTGCAATGTTTAGCCTAATCCAACTCATCAGGCTATACAGAGATATCTTCACAAGCCTGTGTATTTGCAAACAAGCAAACAACCATAAAAAAATATTACCTTCATTGATAGCGCTCTAATCTCATGCCAAATATCGCAAAGATGTGGAAAACTACGACAATGACTTAAGTGTATGAGATCTACAATGTTTAGACACTCACAAATGAAACCAATGGAACATGTATGTGACTACTGCTACAACTACTGCTACATTCTACGATTCATTCTATGCTTTCAAAATGTTAAACAGTTAACCAATCACATTTAGGTGCATCCATTAGCCAATGACTAATGAATGTCTTCCAACCAACTCAAGGTTCTACGGCTATAACTGCTAGCATGGCGCAGCGCTACCCTACTGATGCACCACAAAAGGCCACAGATTAGCCATGTTAGCAGTTAAGCGGATGTTTCATGACGACGAGGATGATGAAGTTGACAAGGACGATGATAGTGAGGTGATGAAGATGAGGGTGCCCGTGTGAAGGGGTGAAGGGTTTCATGACGTGAGAGAATGAGAGATGCTGGCATTCCAGAGCTGTGATGTAAGAACACTCCATGCTACGACCCAGTTCAGACAGAGTCCAACATTAGCATTTAAATATATACAATGAAAAGAGGCAAACAAATTCGCTCATTCAGGTTACCTCAGCTTTGCATACCGTTTTAAAAATGTATGTTTAGGTGGACTGGCTAGTGTCTGAAAAGGGTCAGTTCAACCCCAGAGGAGTTCAACTCCAGGATTACCGGTGATGTCATTACTGCACACGGCGATCGAGCAAAAAAAACACTTCATGCGGTTCGTTATATACAATATTCACACTTTGATCTCACGCACGCGCGCACACACACACACACTCGCCCACTCTTATTCTCTCAGCTGGCTAGCACACTTCAGAGAAGCCACACGGTTGAAGTTGCGACGTGGTTTTTGCGGACAAACATCAGCGTGCCTGCGCGGCGTTGTTTCGGGGAAGCTTGCATGGAAATAAACGGCTGTTCTTCGAGTCCGGGGTCAATCTGCCCGGACCCCTGCTTTACCTCCAAACCTTCACATCCACGTGTTCTGTTCTGTCACTCAAACCGCCCGTATATACCTGTACCTGACCCCGCCCCTTTCTTCCACCAGCGCCCAGCGCCATTCCCCGCCCACCGGTCGTTGGGTAGTATCTGGTTCTCTGTTCTCCGTCTGCTTTACCTTCTTCTCCTCCTCCTTGGCCAGTTGGCTCTCCAGGTGATGGAGCTGCTGGCTGGAGCTGTCGCACAGCTGGCTGTAGGTGGAGGTCAGCTCCTCCAGCTGGGCCCTGACCCGGGAGCTCTCCTCTGGGGACAACCTGAAGGGCAACCACAGGGCCCCCCCCCAAGGTTAATATGAGGACCTGAGGGCTTGCGAGGCCTGTGTTGGTTTGTGTGTGTGTGTATGTGTGTGTATGTGTGTGTATGTGTGTGTGTGTGTGTGTCTTACTTGCTGGCTTGTTTAGACTGTAGGAACGCCTGGGTGCTCCTGATGGCTTCTGCAACCTCCTCCTTCCTAGCAGACAGTTGTTCTGTGATAGACTGAAAACAGAAACATTTTAGGTCCACTACGAACGCCTTAAATGCGTCATGGTGAAATGGGAATGGAACATCATCAAATAGTAAGGTAAACATCTCTCAATAGCATTCCATCATACTTTTGTCGCAAGTTATGTCATAACGTTCCATATCAAATAAGCACATTTATAGAGCACGTGTCAAGTACCTGCTGAGCAGCCAATGAGGATTCGGCGTTCGGGCCCAGGCTCCGCCCCTGGAGACCTTTCACCCAGCCCAGAAGATCTGAGACCGGGCCCACCCTGGCCTGCATCTCCTCCTCCACCTCTTTCTGCGCACACGCATGCACACGCACACGCAC
>JAOPJJ010000093.1:5287091-5292094 GCA_027122795.1 Enchelyopus cimbrius | reverse complement strand
CAACCCCCCCCCCCCCCCCCCCCCCCCCCCCCCCCCCCCCCCCGCGCCCGCCCGGCGGCGCCCCGCCCCCCCCCCCCCCCCCTGGGGCCCTACACCTCCCACACCAAACACCATGCACACCAGACTCACGCGCACAGGAAACACCACCCTAGAGCTCATTCTGTTCATATAAATAGCGGGAAAAAAGATACAAAAATATAAAACAAAGAACTCGTCTCGACATACAAACCCACATTCATTCATCCACTTAATGAACACAACGTTGGTCCTCTACCCATAATCCCTCACTGGTTACTTTGCTTAGCAACACCTCGTTCCATCCTTTACATTGGTTTGTGGGGGTTTTTTTGTAGGTTTTTTTGTGTGCTTAAGAAGCCAAGGCATTTCGCACCGAGTAGTAAACGTAAAAGGTCATCTTATAAATCTCAGAGGTAGTTCCCTCACGACGTACGCGCTGTGGAGGTTACCGACAACCGGACACATGAGAGAGAAGAACAAGAAAAGCACAAAGGCTGGCCGGCCCGAGTAAGGAGCCCCCCCCCCTGGGGTCTGAGACAGTGCGGCGGAGGACGAACAATACCAGCTAAGAGAGAAAGCTATGAGACCAGGTTTGCGGTATGGGGGGGGGAGGCGGTGGGTTTGTTAGTTAGGTCTGTTTAGTTTACAGTTTTTAATGCGATCCTCAGACGTAGAGGATGACGTTACCCTCAGAGGGACAGTGAAGGCCTTCGGTGGAAGGGGTTAGGGCCCGGCAGGGGGCCTGGCTCTGCGGGGCGGAGGACACGGGACGGCAGCCCTTGGGGTGCGGGGAGTCGCAGTCGTCCGACGTCAACTCGGCGATGTCGTCCGACTGCGTGTCGGACATCTCCAGGTCGCTGCGGAAGCTCTCGGGCTGCGCCAGGGTGACGTCGCGGGGCCCCTCCCCCAGAGAGACGTCGCGGGGCCCCTCGCCGAGCGAGATGTCCGTCAAACCCTCCCCTACCGAGATTTTTCGGGGCCCGCCCCCCAGCGTGAGGCCACAGGGCCCCTCCCCGTGCACGAGGTCCTGAGGCCCCTCCCCCAGTGAGAAATCAAGGGGCCCCTCCCCCGCCATGGCGTCGTGGTGCCCCTCCCCCAACGACCCATCCTGGGATCCCCCCCTGAGCGACGCCCCCGACGGAGACAGCCTGAGCGCCGAGTCCGACAGGGCGCCGCCCCTTCTGGAGCTGCAGTCCAGCGGCTCCTCCCCTCCTGAGCACGTTGCCATGGCAGCGGAGCCAGGGGGAGGGGTCAGGTCCTCCTCACTGGTCAGACAGAGATGGCTTGGTTTGGTCTCAATGTCCACCTGGATCTCCAGGTTGGTGCCTTCCCTGTGGTATGACGGACAAAATAAAGATTGAAATAGTGTATAGGTTGGATTTACACAGGGCAGGATAGTAGACAGTAGGATGGTGGGCCACTGTACGCCTATCCAGCTCACCTGTCCGGTAAGGTGTAGGAGGAGACAATGGAGCCGGCCATGCCCCTGGTGCTGGCGCAGTCGCTGCCGGCCCCCAGGCTGCCTGTCTCCCTCTGGAGGCTCTCCTTAGCGAGCTCCCCCCCCTGCACCTCCAGCCTGGAGAGAGGAGACACGCCAGCACAGTCAAGGCTAAGCCCCTTATCTCCATTTCCTGCAAAGCCTGCAGGAACATTAACTCCCGAGTAAGGTAGGGTCCGATTACAAGTAGCTGTCCAACGTCATCAATGATTCAATGATGAACTACTCAGGCGTTTATAGTTACAGCGCGACGTATAAATGCATTTTCATTAGGGATGTTCTGTATCCTACATTGAGATGAGTAATGCATCAACGGATTAGAAGGATGTTTCGAAAGAGCCTCAACCCTTCGTAGGGTGAATTGGAATGGAAATGGAAACGTACATCATGTGTTGAAATGTGATGTTAGTTTGTGAAGCCTTTACAAACAGCTAGCAGGGATGCTAACTTTGAGCAGATTTGTTATAATGTAATAGTTGTGCTTATCATTAGCAGGAATACTATTAAATAGCATGCATGTTCAATTCAAGGCAGATGCTATCAGTTAGCCGGGACGCTATCAGTTAGGAGGTATGCTAACAATTAGCAAGGACGCTAATAATCAGCAGGGAAGCCATCACGGTCTCCCTTGCTCTTACCTGCTGTACTTGCCGGTGCGGGTCCCCAGGGAGCCCCCTGCTAGGGTGTTGAAGTGTGGTGCGTCCCCCAGGGGTCCTGGGGCCACGGACAGCCCCTCGCTGGGAGAGGTGGTGCTGAGACCGCTGGCGGCACCGTCCAGGCTGCTCTCCCCCAGGCTGGGAGACTTGAGGGCGCGCCAGGCGTCAGCCACTAGGGGACCAAGCGAGAGGATGTTTAACAGCAGCAGTGGAAGCACACAACTGATAGGGCTTTCCAATATGAGATCATCCCCAGATAATAATTTTTTTATATTTTTGTTTTTTGTTTTTAAAGGGACAACGCACAGTAATGAACATGAGCAGAGAAGTTACACACGTGAATGTGCCAGATACCTGTGATTGGTCCGTCGTCCTCATCAAAGTCGATGCGAACGCCGCGGCCCTTCTCTCGGCTGACGCCGCATCCGCCGCCGCGACAAAGCGAGATGGGCACCACTCCGTAGACGTACGCCAGCATGATGGGCACGCCGATGCCTGCTCCCGGTGTCCAGAGGGAAGAGGACAACGCAGGTATGTGAGACTACGCTGTACGAGACACACGAGTTGTGCTTGTCTCAAATGGGGGCACGCGTACTCAGAACATTTCTAAAAATGAGTTTCTTTTTAAAGTATTGGTTATGAACAATTCTAAAATAATCTATAATAATTCTCCCTAAATTGTGAGTATTTGCATCCTTTTAATGTTAATCTTTATACTGCCAAATGGAACGCACATTATTATTAATAATAATAATAATAATAATACATAGGTTTTATATAGAGCTTTTCTAAATATCCAAAAACACAAAACAGAAACAAAATGACAATACATACAGCACATACATGCATACAAACACAAAGAGATACTCACAAACACCAATACAGAGAGAGTAGATCAAATATCAAAGATGGAGGGTGGAAAAGATTTGTCAGGTGTTGTAAGTGATGTTGAAGAGATGGGTTTTGAGATGACTTTTGGAAGACGGCAAGACATTATTTATGTATGTTTCTTTTCCCCCAAAAATGTTGTGCGTTGAAGGGGAAACTCAGCTGAAAAAATATGGTAGAGGGGTACACTAATAGAAGACGGTTGAGAAACACTGGCCTAACCCAACATGGGGCGCTTGGAACACTTTATCTGTATGCCAAGTTCACCTCTTTTCAAAAAACGATTTACGAACATGAATACGAACTAGGAGTTAATCATATTTAGCGGATAAAGAGAATGTTGACGGAGAAACAATTCAAACTGAAAGTGAAACGTACCGACGCTGACAGCAGCCACCACAGGAGCGGCGATGATGGACAGAGCCACCCCCCCGGTCATGGCCACGTTCCGTCGGTGGCGAGACGACTTCTTCAGCTCGTAGTGGGCGTGGATCTGGAAAGGCAGAGGGCGAAAGGTTGCATTATTTTGAACCTCGCAAATGAGGATCCTCACAGAATTTGCATAGAAGACTAAATTGAAGACATCCTTCTATTGATCTTAGACAAATACGCATCAGCATTCCATCAATCGATATGCAGCTGTTAAAAACCCAAATCTAACCGCTTGGGGATCAATAGTGTTTTTCCATCCTTTGTGTCCATCACTTCCTCAAAGCAGAGAAAGAGTTGAACACTGTACTAGCGTGTGCTAGATAATCTGTTGTGTGTGAGGGATGAAGTAGCCTCTTATTCGGCAGTTACCCAAAGTCGCCACCAGGGGGCACAGAAGATATATTCCGAATACAGTCATTGGTATTAAAATCTAAAGTTTTGCAACAGTAAGATACATGTATTTGAATCTTATATAAACTAATATGTATAATAACTAAGTAATATATATATATAAAGAATCTAATATAAACAATTTTTTGTATTATTATAAGTTATGTCAATATTAATAACCTTCAAGATTAAAATGTTTTGGTACGCTCAGAAACTGAAAGTACATGCCCTCATTTCAGGGGAATTTCCAAATGAGTACAGGAATTCACACAAACATAACGAAACTCAGGAGGAAGTCTCACAATGTTGTGTGTGTATGTGCGTGCTTGTGTTTAAGTTGTGAAACACTTCATTGAAGAATTTTCATTTGTTGCTTCATAGCTGAAAATCAGCGGAGTTTCATGAAGATTACACATTATTTTCGAAATAACTACATAACCACACAAAGAAGACTATTACTAGCGTTCTTCTTCTCTAATCGACAGAACGGCCCAAGTTAGTCCTAATCCATTAACAATTACGAAAGAGATGTTCAGCAAGTTACACATGAAGGATTAAGGACCATCACATGAATTAGCACCGCCCCATTGGCGCGGTTCCTAAACACACCATTGTGTTAAGCTTCGGCACTTAAGGCGCGCGCGGGACGAGGCTCACCTTGCGGCCCACGTAGACAGGGATGCCGATGACCATGGCGGGCACGGCGATCCCCGCGATGAGCGTGATGCCGATGGGGGCGCCTATCAGCGTGCCCAGCTGCCACAAGATCTTCTTCTTCCTGCTCCACGGCTTCTTCCCCCAGAAGGTGCAGCCAGACGGACTGGCACGCACACACACACACGCACACACACACACACACACACGCACATACACACGCACGCACGCACACACACACACACACAAAAACAAAAACAAGGGTGTTAAGGTTGTACTCAATCTGCGTGTGTATACCAATGCATGTGTGGATGTGTGTGTGTGTGTGTGTGTGCGTCTGAATGTGTAGACATAGTTGTGTATATGTCTGTTTGTGTTGTATAAATGCAGTAAGTGCATGTTTATTTGTGGTGTGTGGGTATGCGGGCATGTTTGTGTGGATGTAGAACTGCCTATGTGTGTGTGTG
>JAOPJJ010000093.1:5282091-5284591 GCA_027122795.1 Enchelyopus cimbrius | reverse complement strand
ACCCAGGGACAGGAAATAAAGGGATACTAGAGAGAATCCATTTCAACACAAACCCATAGAGTTGGAGCTCTATCCATCTTAATCAGATTCTGTATCGACTGTACTGTGCTCCCGCCGACGTGCCGACAGTAATCTTGCAGTCAACTGTCAACAATGCATCGCAAGGTCTGCCAGAAAAAACAACAAATATCAAGTTACTGCTCTGAGCCGGGAAATACAAGATTAATGTGGGAATCAGACTTAAGCTCATTTACAGGTTACATTTTGTATTGGGTCAGGATAACCCAATGTTCCTGCAGCGAGTTTCAACAGGTGAGTAATGCGATCTTGTGTCAGTCAGTAAAATAATGGCTTTAAAGGATTGACAGAGACGACGGGGCAGTGTTGATCTACACCAGCCACACAGACTTGACATAAAAAGCACTCTCTTTATAAAAACGTGTTCTTTAAATAGAAAGCCTAAAACGGTCATAAAAATTAGAGACTAGCAAATGGTTAGCAGGCCTTTGGCCGGCTGTGCATCTCTCCCTCTCTCGCTCCCTTATGTACATTCAAGGTCAGTCTCTCCCGCCCGCTCTCCCTCCTCTCCTACCTCTCTTGCTCTCTCACTCTCTCTGTTTGTGCACACGTAAGGTCACTCCCCCTCTCTTTCTCTCCTCTCTGTCTGCGACGGAAAAACTAGCCTCCCACTGAATAAGCAGTTGAACCCGCTGTTAAGGTAATTGGGCCAGTTAGAGTGACTCAAAGCTCTGCGCAAGACCCCGGACAGTCCCCCCGTAGACATCTAGGTCATCCGATGCCCACCACACGGCTGTTGACTCCAGCAACACACGCACACACGCGCACGCACACACGCGGCAACCCACATACACAAGAATGCTGTCAAGGACTTTCCCGACCACACTGCCAGAAAAATATCGTGAAGAAAAAGCGGACATTCGTGTTCGTCGTCATGCCTTCGTTTTTTCGATAAGCATTCTCACATGCACGCACACACGCAGGCACGCACACACGCAGGCACGCACACATGCAGGCACACACGCAGGCAGGCACACACACAGAAGGAGAGAGCAAGAATGAGAAAGAAACAGTTGGGATCGAGGTAGAAAACAACAAAGTACATCAACAGAACAGGCATCCTCTGGCCTAGATTAGGCGTGACGGGAGGACTGAGGTGGCCAGAGAACAATCTAGAATTGAAACTCGGCATTCTTTCCAGGGCTCAAATCTTTTTTTTTTTTGGTCTATCATCATAGATGGTAGAAAAACAAAAGACCAGACTTCAAAAATGAACTTGCCCGGTCTTGTGGAACAGGAACAGGAAGTGACAGTGAGGGAAAAGCCCATTTGACGTGGATTACCAGGTAGGGTTACGTTTCCCCAGTCAGTTACTGAAGAAACTAGTTAAAGATCTCTGGAAAAGGATACTTGCAACACACATATCTGAGTGTCCTCACAGTCTGTGTGTGTGTGTGTGTGTGTGTGTGTGTGTGTGTGTGTGCCTCCTGTTGTAGCGCTTGTGTGCAATTTCTCGCAGGTTTGAACCTGTAACCTGTAAATATAACACACTGCCAGCCATATCAATATGCGTATATGAAATATGCTTCATCCAGCTCTTGCTGATCATGATTCTTTTTAAGACAAAATGATGAGTAGCTAAACATTGATATTCTATTTCTTGGTTTAGCCCAAACTGTCAAATGAGGTGACAACAAGAAACGGTCAATAAACTAGGTCAAATTCTGGTCTGATTCAAGGGAAGGGAACATTGTGAAATGTTTTTCCTGTTGGACTTTGAACACAAGTGAATCATAAACAGATAATGAAACACCACTAAAACACAAAGCTGAATGTTGCTTTACAACGCGATCAAAAAGACCAGCTACAGATAAGGCAGGGTTATATACTATTGATATGATGATATGAGATTCAGATTTGGCCACTGATGTTGAATGTCTTAATGGTTCCTGGTCGAAGAGGCAACGTCAGGTTAAAGTCACTTCAGTTCCTTGTAGGATGACGACTATATGAGCGATCAAAACCATCCTAACCGTCTCTCCTGGCTTTTTCCATAACATGCCGACAACATTTCCGACACATCATTTCCGGCGCGTTAGCAAGCTAACGCTCGCTAATGCGCCGGAGTTGTCTGTATTTTTCGGAGTCTCTTACCCGCAGTCCGGCGCAGGGCACCAGCGGCAGTCCGGGTCGGAGGCCAAGCAGCGGCGGAGCAGGAACTCCTCGTACTTCTCCAGCAGCGCGGCGTCCTGCAGGATGTCGGCCACCTGCCGGGGCACCAGGCGCTCGGCGCACTCGGGGCAGCTGAGCTGCACGCGGCTCTCGGTGATCTCGATGCGCAGGTACTGGCGCAGGCAGCCCAGGCAGGAGCGGTGGCCGCAGCCGTGGAGCGCGGGCAGCTGCGCGGCCGGCTGGCGCACCAGGCACAGGGGGCACTCCAGCAGCGGCTCCGTCTCCGTCTCGGCGGAGTCGCTGGCCCCCC
>JAOPJJ010000093.1:5239478-5249979 GCA_027122795.1 Enchelyopus cimbrius | reverse complement strand
TCGTATTTACCGAATGTCTGGTTGACCTCGTCGATCTTGATCTGCCGCAGGCACTGCAGGTTCTTGGCCGAGATGCCCGCGATCTTGGAGTGCAGCCCCTGGAAGTCCTTCTCCATGGGGTGGGCCTCGTCCTCCTGCAGGCCCTTGCGCAGCAGCCCCACCAGGGGGGAGATGATGCCGAAGAGGGGGTGGATGGAGGACGCAAAGGACGAGACCTTCTCCACGCAGCACAGCACCTTCACCACCGTCTTCTTCACCTGAACACCGTCTGCCATGGCTTTCTCCGGTTCACAGCCGCTCAGCTGTTCTGAACTTCCGAGATCTGGGAGCGGTGCGTAGAGTCTGTGGACAGAGACGCAGGAACACAATGGTTTTACTTTTAAGAGTGTAGTCGATTATACGTTATGAAAGATCTGGTTTGTGTGAACTGTGTTTTATTAAACAAAGCCCCTTAGGGGTTGGTTAACTATTTGTTGTCATGTCCGTATTAGTGCCAGTGTGTCACATAGAGAAACTAAGCTCAGATAGTGGGCGTGCTGGTTGTCAATCTGCAGTGCCATCAAGAGGAGCCTGTAAGTCATATGTTCATAGCTCTCACCTTATGCCCCACATCATAAGACCAATGTTTGGGCCAAAATAGTGTGTAGGAGTGGCACTTTACAGCTATAAATTAAATAATATTTCTCCATACATACAATTATGGATTTTCACATTCAAATAAACCATTGTATATAAGAAGAAATAAGAAGAAGAAGAAAAAAAAAGAAATTTCTTCAAATTGGCTCTCACAACTGCCTCTAGGCAGCAGTGCCTTTATTTCAAAAGGGAATGAAACATTTTTGTGACAATAATCACCCGTCAATATCCTGTTTATCAGGAAAAATCATCAGTCAGAATGAAATGGGTGTGTCTTAGAGCGTAGGATTACTCGGTACAGAAACGGAATGATACACTTTTTTAAATCCTTGAATACTTCCGTTTTAGGACGCCAATATAGATTATATAGATATAGATAATATAGATATGTGCAATATCGATACTGCACTATTATGAAAAGCCACATCGAAGAGCTCTCCACAATAAATGGTTTTGATGAGACTGATGTCATTTCGTTATTCTTCAGTATACAACAATCAATCAATGGACTGGTTTTCTCTTTCATCGGTCCAAACAATGCTCAATCACAATAGACTCTCTCTCCTCCGAAACCCAATACCTGATCATACGATAGTTTATTATATAATTTGTTACCTGAGATGAAACAACGGATGTTATCCTCTCTACTTGGACTGTCAGACTTTTGCTTCCACCATTGCCCTCTCTAGCCAAATATAGACGGCCCGCCCCTTTGCCGAATAAGGGCATCGGTACGCGGAAATGGCTCGTGTTTGACGAGTGCTGATTGGCCACCGAGGAATGTCGCAGACCAGGAAACGGGACGCTGTTCACGAATTCGGATGTGTACGAAACACAAGCTGTGGGCGGGGCTCTGCTTCGTTTCCCTTGCGGTCACATCATAGCCACACCTTTTAATCCGTGTTTCGAAAAAGTAAACGACAACACATTTTTCTTATTTCTATGCGGGCCAGTGTCAAATGATCAACTACCAGCTACTGGTCCGTTGCCCGCTATTTTGGGCTAGCCTAACCCTAGTTTGGTATTTCTTACACAATTATAACAGCCAATGAGCGCATGACCAAGCTGCGGTCAGCTGTGTGCTGATCAGGGGTGTGCTCTATTTGAGGATCAGACACATTTAACATATTTGGAATCCAATAATAGAACATTGTCCTTTAAAGTTTAAGCCAATACCTGAGTCGATAACCAGTGCAGATGAAAGTGTTACAGAGGAAATTAGTTGATTAGAAATGTTAACATTCTTTGCTGAACATGTGAATAACGTTGAATAATGATTAACTACTGATTTTCAGGTTGTTTTTTGTTTGTTTCAATTACATGACACACAAGCAATACCAGTGCACAGTGCTCATGTTGACACTTCCCTAAACGACTACTTACTGGCTTGCAATTGTAATTTATATCCACATTTTGATTAAATAATGCAGCCCACTCTCCAATGTGACAAGATAGATGGACATAGGCTCGAGTAGCGATTGGAAATACATTTATTTGAAAGAAATTGTCAAACCTGTTTGTTTATTCCAATAGGTGATGCAGCCAAACCTCAAATGTTTCCCAATAGTATTAAGTAACAGAACAGTGACAAATTAAATACTGCATAACAACCGGGCAGCTGCGCAGTAAATGACCGTTCATCATATTTAGATAGCAGAAAAAGACTAAATCTAAAATGTTTTTCCAAAATAAGATAATAACTCCATGTAATGTTTATCTTTCATTCAACGATAAGATAATGGTTGGGAAAGTGAGCACCTGTGAAACGTTCCAGTCATCTACATCTTCAATTGATTTGGGCAGCAGTTGACTTTATTTTCAAAAGGAAGCTGTGATCACACCTACTAATATAAAAAAAAAAATGTAATCAACCCTCAATGTACGGTTGATCAAAGCAAAACAAAAAAGGCCCAAACATTTTGGCCCAGCTTATCAACATATACTGTATATATTTGGGAGGATCTCTTTTTCCATGAAGGGTATCATAGAAATAAACTAACACACAAACACACACACACACCACCCCAACATACACGTCACAACCCATCAGGTCGTCCATTTGGCATAATCACTGGTCTGTTCCCTTCCTGTCAGTTAGGCTTCACTCTCTCCCCTGCCTCTCAGCGTTTGTGTCTCTCATAGTCTCTCTACCTCCATCCTGACACCTGCATGGTTGCCTGAACTCTACTATCATTTGGTTTCAGGTAAACAACAACAGCTACAGTCGATGTCGCAAACACATGTTTTCGTTCTCATTTTTGGGGGGATTAGAAAGGTTAAGCCTTCTATTGAATTTCCCCCCAGAGGGGTGAGCTGAGTTCAGCCATAGGCCGGCCTGATTCTGCTCACACTGTTGGCAAAATCTGTGACACGATAATAGTTTTCGAGGAAAGGAGATTGTAAGTACAAACATTTTGTCAACTTATTTTCTGTGGCTCTATGGGTTGTCAAAGGTGTCGAAAAGTGTCGAAGGTATATAAAGTGCTGATAAGATAGGCTTTTGTATTCTTCCATTATTTCTTAATTTTTTGTGGCTTTTATTTTTAACTCAGTGAACTCAGTGCTACTACGACTTTTTGTGGAGTACAGAAGCTGGAGGTCTGAACCTGATGACGGGCATCAAACTAGGTTCTGAAGAAATGTCTCAGGCACTAGTACAGCTGTTACTCATTGTTGGGTGAGTCAAATTAAAATGGTTCATACTTGATTTTAAATAAGTCAAAAAAGTCGAATGGCTATAAGGGCTCAAATGATTGTAACTCTACATTGGTACTTTAGAGAAGGTTGAAATATAATGATTCATCCATTTGTAGATTTTACAGATCCATGTTTCTCTCTTATAAGCTTATAAACAGAACACAAATATGTTTTTGATTTGTAACTGGGGGACTGCAAAATGATGGGGAAAAGTCAAAAGGATTAATCAGAAATTCAAAGGAAAACCACTCTGATCAATTTCTTCAATTGATCAGAGTGGTTCCCCCGACCTACGGGGCCAATCAAGGACCTGCCTACGACGACACGCCCAACCCAGAGTTCCTCAACCCTTCCTGGATGTCGGGCATCCCTGACACCACGCCCCTCTCCGAGGTCACCATGCCAGGAACCCACAACACCATGGCTCTGTTCGGAGGAGCCCTGGCCGAATGCCAGTCCTGGAGCTTGGCCTCTCAGCTCCGCGCCGGCGTGCGCTTCCTGGATGTCCGCGTGCGCAATGTCAGGGGCAATCTCACCCTCCACCACGGCGTGTCCTATCAAAGGGCCCACTTCGGCCACGTCCTCCGGGGCGCCGTCGACTTTCTGAGCGAGTACCCCAGCGAGACGGTGCTGATGCGCCTGAAGGAGGAGCTCAGCCAGACCCACGACATCTACGGCGCCGTGGTGAGCTACGTGCAACGCTACGCCCACTGGGACATGCTGTGGCACAGCCGGCTCATGCCAACCATGGGGCAGGCCAGGGGGAAGCTCATCGTGTTGCAGGACTTCTCCGGGCCGGATCTGGGAATGCGATACGGTTCCCTTGACATAGCGGATGACTGGAAGGTATGAACACAAATTTCAATTGAATTGGCTAAATGAATGCATGCAAGGTGGACCAAATGTGTCATTAGTTAGAAACAAGGTGCTGCAATGAAATAACATGACATGATATGTTGACCATCTCGTCACAGGTATCCTCCATACTGAACGTGCCGGCGAAATGGCAGAGTGTTCACAAACATCTGGAATTGGCCCCAGTAGGGAACAAGGCCCAGATGTTTCTCACCTATACCAGTGGAGCTGGGGTCTTCACCAACCCCAGTGCCGTGGCCCAACGCATCAATGCCCTACTGTACGAATACTTGACTGGTAAAGCTGGGAGGGACCAGCGCTTGGGGGTCATCACCATGGACTACCCAGCAGCCCCTGTTATTCAAATGATTATTGACTTCAACTGAAATCAACATGTTCAAGAATCTGATTACAATTTTAAGATGGACTATGGAATAAATGGAGGAATTTCTGATCCAACTGTTTACTTGCCTGCGTCTTTGTTATCTTACACTTCCAGACACTGGATAACTGAACGAAATAAAAAAGTCAGCCGTTTATCGATGTGTTGTTACTGTGCTGTGGGCATTGCTGAAGATCGGAAAACCGGTAACGAAATATGAAAGTGAAATTGTTTACAAAATAAACCACTCAAAGACACATATGAACTTGCCCGCATATGGAAACGCACATAGACACACACCTAGACAAAGTCATGCTCTAGTTCCAGGAGATATTGAAATGACTTGGTAGGTGTCTGTCCTAACATCCTGTTTAGACAGAAAGTGACTTCATTCTCTCTACACACCCAGTGAAGACAGGAGGCGTTCAGGAGACTCAGGAGACAGTGCACACAGTAGGTTCACCAATTGTATTATCTGTTTTGGAGTCCTGATTCAAAACTAAGGATTCCTGTTATGATTCGATCTCCCTTCCTAACAGGCATTACGGACAGAATATGGAGAACGAGCCCCAAGGTGCTGTGTTACTCTCAGTAATAGGTTGGTTTCCTCTTCCCCATCTTACTCTTGTTTGTGTACACTTCTGTGCTGTATTATCTGTGTGGTGCAAGTCTCTGAACACTTTCTCCTCTGCCTTTCTTATGTAGTTGTACTGAATATTATTGTTTGGATGGTTATGGTCACCGCCATTGGATTTGGTAGGTTCTTTCTGCTGGAACTAATAATTGTGTTTAAACCAGAAACAAACTATCTCAATAGACAGCCAATATATTGGTTAGGGTTTGGACAAGTTACTGGTTACAGACATTATTTCAGTTGAATTTTCATTGACAATAATCAATAATTGAATGATTAACAATTTATTGACTTGTGATTGCATGACATTATTCAAATATAGTTGTTATACCAATTTTTTATGAGGGTAAAGGTGTAATGGGGAAAAGTAACTTTCATTTTCTTTTTTTGAACACGATCAATTCAAATACAAAAGTGAAAGTTACCTTAGATAGGACCATAAATAAATAGTCAAATAGTTGAGCAAAAAAAAACAAGCTATCGATAGGGTAGAATCAAACAAAGACATTGATGATATTCTACCATGTTCCTCCAGGTACCATGCATTTCAACAGCTGCCCTGCCCAACCCTATATACCAATCTACCTGATAGTGCTGGGAGTAAGCACTCTTCTCTTGCTGGTCCTCAGCTATGTCCAAAACCCAAGGAAGCAGGGTGTGGCTGGCATCCTGACATCCACCTGCATCAACCTCCTATGCATATTTAACATCAGTTGGTTCGTGGCAGGTGAGAGGATTAAATGACTTTTTTTGTTGCTGCAATGAGCAATGAGGACACAAAGCAGTCCCCAGATAACGTTACGATTCAGGACCACTAAATCCTGCTAAACAGCCAACATTTATTAGTCATATGCTAGGCTACCTAGTTCATCCAGGGTTTTCTAACAGAGCTAACTATATAAAGCATAAATCAAATACATAAATAACATTTTTGAAATCAACACACCCAACATCATGATATATGAATATGAATCTAGGTTTAAACAGACCAAGTTCTGAATAAACTGGGTCACTATCTTCTGACATGCACTAAGAGGTCAGAGTGAGCACATATAATTACATCTTCAATCCTTATGATATGTGTTATGTCCTTCTATAGGCACCGTGTGGGTCTACGGCATTCACCCTCCCTCCTACTCAGACGCAGAGGACAGATACTGCCAAAAGAATGTCTACCAGTTAGCTTTCTTTTCAACCAACCTCTGCTGGCTTCTTGTGTTTGTAACGTTCATGTACGGTGGATGCCTCCTTCTGCTAAGCTGCTGTGATGCAGGCACTGGTTTGTCTCGCATGATGAATGATGCTTCATATGGTGGAATCAATTCTCAAGTGACGATGGGCTAAAGTTGAATATTGGGATAGCTTTTGGCTTAACAATTTTCCTATAAAGCAGTGTGTGTGTGTGTGTGTGTGTGTGTGTGTGTGTGTGTGTGTGAGAGAGAGTGCGTGTTTGTGTGTTGGTATAAGTGTGTGTTTGTGACTGAATAAAAATATATAATAATAAATAAATAAATGAATAAACAAATACATAAATTGGCCTACATTTATTTATCTGATATATTAATAGTTAGTTTTGAGTTGCTGTAAGTATAAAACAGAAGTTTAATGGGTGTGTACGTACAGTACAATATTTAAATAGAAATGCCGATCCTTGCAGGCACCTGCAAAGGCGCCTATTCGAGTTAAGGGTCCTTTTTCTATACTCGCGCGTTATATTGTCGTATTTGTGTCAGCGGTCTGTGAAGTCGCACTGCTTTTTTACGGCTTAATAAATACCAATGTGATTAAGACATAAAAGTATAACTTTGGGAGTGTCTTTGCAAAAGTTGTATTGATCCACACATTGTTTCTTTACAATCATCTTTGAACGTCACTTTGCTTGTCAGCATGTGGGGCTCCAGCCGCCGTGTCCTTCAGGAGGTAGTGACGTCTCATGCCAAGTGTTTCTCCCAGACAACATGCAAGGTTCGTGCATTGCTTAATAATGTATACTTCATAATGGTGCCCTGGAATGGTTGTCGTAACAAAATGGTTGAAAACATCCTTGCACTGCTAAATGGCCAACAGATAAGCCCACTAGGGCTCAATTATCGTGGTGATGGTTGATTGTGCCATGTTTAGGATCAACGTTAGTGTGTATGAACTACTTTTTAGTATATTGTATGAGCATGTACAATGCGATATAAAGACAGCTTTGTCCCCTCTGCCATTAGAGAGATTAATAAAACAGGCCCCAAACTAGGGTAATGACAGCTACCCCCCACCCTTATTTATTAACTTTTTATTTTCTGATCCATGTTCTTCAATGTGATGCATTACTTGCACTTTACTTTCAATATTGTTGTGATTTTGTTATGTTTCTATGTCTTGTATGTCTGTCATGTGGAGAAAGCCGGCCGACTTACCTGTATAACAAATCTACCCTCAGGTATTAAGTTTCCTTTTCTTACCTTACGCTTTCCCATAGAATACAGTTGTGGTGGAGCGTTGGTGGCAGATCCCGTTGGCCAAAGAAGGTCGGACACCAAGACTCCATCCCCGAAGACACAGAGTTTACAAATTGGTGGAGGACACCAAACTCGTGCCGAAAGAGAAAAACATAGAGCTTATTCTGACACAAACGG
This sequence comes from Enchelyopus cimbrius, assembly GCA_027122795.1. NCBI lineage: Eukaryota > Metazoa > Chordata > Actinopteri > Gadiformes > Gaidropsaridae > Enchelyopus > Enchelyopus cimbrius. The sequence continues at coordinate 5,242,151 of JAOPJJ010000093.1, read as the reverse complement.
TTGAAAGTCAGTATCCCAAATGCTTCTGATGATGTCTGCTGTCTTTGATTAGAACTCTGAATAAGTATGTTTATGGATTTGCTTGTTTTAAACAGAGCTGGGTGGACGAGGAGACACGGTGCGTGTGAAAAAATCTGTTGGTAGAAATAAACTGCTGGCTGAAGGTCTCGCGGTTTACCCTTCACCAGAAAACAAACAGATGTTTGCCGAGGAAATCCGGGTATGCATTTCATCTTGCTTCAAATTCCCTTCTTTTGGTAACCTTTATTTAAACTTGTTCTTGATGAATATAAACCCATGCATTATTCAAACTTCTTTCATTCACAGCTTTTGCATGAGGGGAAGCCAGAGGATAGAATCCAAACACGCACAGGACAACTTGTAAATAATAAACTACTTTTTCAATATATCCTCTCATTGTTTTGTTGAGGTCTTAATTCTTCGCTGTTTATCTTTCTCAAAAGTGGTCTTTATGTGTTTGCAGACTGTGGACTACCTGAAGCGCTCACAATTGAAGATTAACAAATGGGCCTCAGATGAGTATACACTCACCAGAGAGATTGCCTGCAGGCAATTTGCCCGGAAGGTATTTTGGTTTTGTTTTAATATAAAGAGACATTTTTTTAAATGGTTAAATGGCCAGACTATTCAAAATGTTGACCATTTTATATTCAGTTGGGAGTTATAGTGCCAACTCATGCGCTGAGACTTCCAGACGAGCCAATCAACGATGTAGGCGAATACTGGTGTGAGGTTACGGTAAGACATATCTTTTTACAACTCAACTTTGTTTTAGTCTATGATGTCTTAATGTGCTATATGTGTTTAGTTGTTTCATCAGAGGATGGTGGCTCGTGTTCAAAAGTTTGCAAAAAAATTAACTGGGATCTAACCTATTTTTTGCGGCTCAGGTGAATGGAATAGACACTGTACGTATCCCAGTGACGCTTCTGCCCTACGAAGACAAATCTGTAATGGAACAGAGAAGGTTGAAAGCGTTGAGGCAGGAAAAGCTGCTCATGGAGGAGGCCAGTTCTGAAACAACCGCTCCCATTCTGGAAGCTTCTGAGGATCCGCTCTCTCCTGATGGCAAGTCTGCTGCTTCTCCAGAACCTTCTGAAGAGAAAACGGGACCACCAACTGAAAACCACCGTAAAGATTGAATATTGAAGGTGAATTTATAAATCCACTTCATCAATGTTAATAAAGATACATGAAAGACCAGTTCATAGTGTCCTTTCAACATTTTTATTATGTTTTGTACCTCAAACCAAACATGTCTGACAACCATCCACAAGCATTGCCTTTATTTTGTGGATAATTTTCACGAATAAAAATACTTAAGATCAAAACTAAATGCCTATAGTATTACATTGTAACAGCATTGCATGTCTTAACACTACTACCCCTCACCAAATAATGCCACAACGTAAAACTCTAAGGCCCTAGCTTTCCCTACTACTGACATTATCTCGTCAACGTAAAGATGGATATGCAACACTATTGCCACTTGGTGGCTGACTATTGTAATGTAAAACTGGTAAATACTGGCCTTCTGTCAGAAAATGATTATACTATCACATGCTCAGACAGATTAAAGTATTCTCCCAATTCCAGCATTTGTATATGTGGCTTATATATAGTTTTACATTATCATTTGACAATTATAAATTTAGAAATATCTTTAAAACCAAGTTTGTTTATAAAAGCTGGCCCTAAAGTCATTCAGACGACCACATCAGCACTCAAAACCTGTACGTCTTTGCCAACATTAGACTTTAGTTATCAGTTTGTTAACACGTAAATTAAGTCATAGGAATGAAAATCACCTGCAAAAATAATCTTTATTAAATCCATACCACTTTGGGATAAAGAAGCAACATAGGGATGTCACCAGTGCTCTGATAGGAGTTAAAGTTAACCAGATTAGAGCTTGATCAATGATGGATAACCAACTAAAATGAAATATATTCTTAAATACATAATGGACATTTAATAGGATGGTTTGAGACATTACAATTGACTGGCTCGAGGAATAGTTAAGAACTTGTCAATTCTTAGGAAATATTAACTATTGTACAGGTATGGACACAGCACTGCTTTTGATTCAATGCAGGAGCCAAACATAATACAGCTAACAAGCAAACCATACCCAATGTAAACAATGCAAGACACTAGATGGACAAAACCTGGGGAACTAAAATGGAGAAGTCAGTATTGTCGAGACAAATATTTCATCCCAAGCAACGGTAGAAGAACGCAGTTGCTCAGGTGAAAAAACACTGCAAAGCTATTAACGACGGTCTGCCAAAAAGGCTTCTGCAGGTGACAGATTGTCTGTAATACAGTTGCTTAGAAGCCATATTTAGCCTGTGTCTGACGGCGGGTTAGCTTGTTTTCAGCCCAGTTGTTCTTCAATTCCAGCTCGCGTTCCTTTGCCTACAGATATAATGCAGACGGTTAACATTGAAACCCCAAGATGTTGTTCCGAACAAATGATTGTAAGGAGAATCTCCCAAATATTGCAAAATGGTGTATATATCATTTGTCTTATGAAAAATTTGCAATTGGATGAACATTTAAATTCCCCTCATACTTTATAGTGTGTGTGTGTGTGTGTGTGTGTGTGTGTGTGTGTGTGTGTGTGTGTGTGTGTGTGTGTGTGTGTGTGTG
>JAOPJJ010000093.1:5222383-5234059 GCA_027122795.1 Enchelyopus cimbrius | reverse complement strand
TTCTTTGCCGGTAGGTCTGTGAAATAGGCCGTGAAATAGGTATTACGTTTTTATATAAATGGTCTTAAAAGGGTCTTGCATAGTGTTGCATATTGTGTTCGCTTACGTCGATATGCATGTTCACTTGCTGGTGTAAAGTCAACGGTCATTTGGTGCCTAGAAAGGAGCCACGTCGGTGACCAGATGTTAGACGAATGTTACGTTGTCTGTGGGAGTTTGTAGTCCATTCTGTCAGCGATAATAATCTGAAAATGCTCTCAACTGGGAGCATCTCTCACTGGCTGCATTTCTCACGGGGTTTAACTGCTTCTACCTTTTAGGAGTTTGTCCCCTCGTTCCTTAAAGTAAAAGACTCAGCCTGGTCAATCCTACTGTAGCCGCTTTTAAAATGTGTTTATAGTCATTCCCAGTAGTACTGCAGTCCTCAAGTGTAACAAAGTGGTATTGTATCCCGGTCTCTGACATTCACCTACACGACTGTGGAACGCAGATGCATAATTGGACCAGTTTAGAAATCACAATGTTCCAAATTATAGTGTTTGTGTTATAGTATAACATTGGCAAAACTTCCACAAATGTAAAAAATACAGCGTCTTATTTCATACATTCAGAGAGAGCACTAAATATGGATCCATGATTATTCTGATACACATAGTGTTGATTTTGTGTGCTAACGGTATGTTCCCTTGCGGAGTAGAGTCAACAGTCTTGTTGTGCCTTAGAAAAAGGCACCACAGTATGTTTACATCTTCGCTGTCATATTTACCTGTTATATTTATCTGTTTGATCACAGATTGATGAGTTGCCCGAAGGAGCAGTAAAGTCGCCCTCTAACAAATATCAGGTGTTCTTCTTTGGAACTCATGAGACGTGAGTAAAGCATGTTTTTTCGCCCGATCAAGCTGAAGCCTTTTGATCTGGTCCACATCCTCGTATTGACAAATGTATATACACCAATGTCCAATGTACATATTTTTTGTGATATTTCTATGGAGAAAAAAAATACATATCGATGGGTCAGGATTATCATTGTTGTGTTTGCCTACACCAGGGCATTCCTGGGGGCCAAAGATCTGTTCCCCTATGATGAAACCAAGGAGAAGTTTGGAAAACCCACCAAAAGGAAAGGCTTCAGCGAGGGACTCTGGGAAATTGAGAACAACCCCACAGTCACGCATGAGGCCTATGAGGTGTGTCTATGGCTTGCCACATAGACAAGTCTTTCTGGCTGCTAACAGAATGATGTCAATGTTTTGTTTATATGTGCTTGTTATGCAGAAATGAAAATTTGAAAGGCTATATATAGACACAACATTTGTAAGATGAGCCATATTATTTATTTTGGTCATAATCAAGGGTTCAGTCAAACGGCAATATAAAGTGACGATGTTTGCTAATATTTGTTCCGGTTCTTTCGTCAATTTAAACTGTTGCGCATATTTATTTTTTACCAAGTGTTAGATTATATTTGAGCTACACAAAGATAATGATTTTACACTTGCACATCTTTTCCCAACCTAGGCAGAAGAGAAGGAAAGCTTGTCTGATGGGAAACAGGAGGCTGGTGTCGTGGAGAAGGCGGAGGCGGAGGGCAGCAGCGATGAAGACGAGGGCGCCCTGGTCATTGACGAGAAGAGCGAACGGGGCGGGGCCAAGCGGAAGGCCGGGGAGTCCACAGAGGTGAGCTTCCAGGGGTCCGCTGCGAAGCTGTGGAATAGGGAGGGAATCTTCTGTGAGGCCGAAGGTTGTCGAAGCATACAATTAAAGTTTGACTAACTATCAAAAAATTCTAAGTGCTGCATGATGAAAATTCAAAAAAATGGTATGGGTTGCAAAGTCCCTTAAGGAATCGAAAATGTTGAGATGTTGAAAATGAGATGTTTTTTGGATTTGGGTGTGTTCACCTCAACATAATCAAATCCAGTTCAGCCTTCATCCAGCACAAATAACTAAACCACTAAAACCTGACACGATCTTCTAGGCATGCATTCGTCCTCTTGCTCATCCTCTTTTCCTTCCGCCAGACGTCTCCCAAGCGTCTGAAGGACACAGGAGGGGAGGGCGACTCGAAGGCAGAAGAGAAGAAGTCCAACGCGGAGGCTAAGGCTAATAACGTGGCGGGGCCCCCAGCCACCGCTCCGCCCTCACAGAGCGAGTCAAAAGCAGAGTCTAAGGGCAACGCGCCCGTGGAGGAGAAGCTAACCGCAGATAAGGTACCAGTCGCCTGTAAAAAGGCACAACTTTATAGCACAATGATGTCATTTAGAAATGTTGTGGACTGATCATGTTGCCACGCTATGCCCCATTCTCCCTCTAGCCTGTGACGGACAGCGCCTAACAGCCAATGGAAATCGAGAGGCTGGTCTGGAATTGAATGGAATCTGAGGCACCAAATTGATTGCAATGCAGGATGCTAGATTTCTGCTGTTATCCAATAGGAAAGTTTTAAAAACTAAAGTGTTTGTATAGAAAAAAAAAATAACCAAAACATTTTGGGGTATTATATATCCCAGAGTATAACGTTTCCTAATCTGATTTCAAACAATTTGAATGGAGCAATTTCAGGCTCATTTATACATGGGATTTTGGTGATGTGTATATATATTTTTTATTTCCAAGTGCAATTACATAATCACATACGCTAGGTGGCAAACATAGTTTATTTCTTTGAGCTTACATCAACTTAGAAATTACCAGTAATTCTTAAATTCTGACACTGGGCATGTGTTTCTGTCGAGAAAGAAAAATGCTTTCAATAGTAAACAATTATGTATGACAAATTCTCCCGTCTGACCACTTGGTTGGGCATCGGTGCTTAATAAAGTACAACTCTTACCTTTAAATTTTAGCTTTAACACACCGTTTTCGCAGTCAAGGTTTAATTTCTCTTTCATTTGTCTCACCTAGCCTCTCAACATATTTCTGTTTTTTTCCAGTGATCCATCTTTCACAGAAGCGGTCGCTTGTGCAATGTCGTCTTGTTCAATGTAGGAAACGTACTTGCTTATGAAGCCTTTATTGCTTTTTATTGCTTTTGCATGCTTTACAGTAGGTAACCATGTTGTGTCGTTAATGTCACTGAATCCTACCTACAATTTCACATGGGTATCGTTTTTGGAAAGAATCTTTTGGAAGAAAAGGAAGAAGAAGTGAACATTTTGATGGTGTTGTTAATTCCCTCCGTGCCCACTGCTGTGTCGATGACGTGCATTCATGAAAGCAGATAGACATTCCCAAATATTATTGTGTACATTTTGGGTGTTAGAAAGTTGAGAAATTGCATTTGGAAATGCATTTTGATGTTTAATGTAGAGCTTTGTTTTGGTTTTTTTCCCATACTTTTGAACAATGTTTTGGAGGTTATTGTTAAATGTATATTTTGGGGGGCATTTTAATGGGTGGTACAAATAATCTTGTGTTTCTAAGTTACTAAGAATGCTGTTGTTCATTGATAATGCATACAATTGAATCCAGACATGACATATGAACATGTAATTAAGCCCTACTGCCCGCAAGTAAATTGGTTGTATTATTCCCAAAGAGATCTCATTTAATTCTGCATATGTTGGCATTTTACCCGTTTTAAAATTAAATGAAATTGTGTTTTCATTCTTTATCGCTAATAGTCTGCTTCAAAGTTACTTATGTTCAGTTCAAATACATTTGTATTATTATAATTCCAATGTTGAATCAATGATAATATAAATCCTTTTAAAAAAACAAATAAAGTATAGGTAACCTGGAATAGTTCAGTGAAAACCTTATTCTCTCAAACAGACAACCTATATTCATCATGTCCCCTACCGTTTCCTTTTCTTGCCACTGATTTATAGACCATAGAAGGAACATGGCCCCTGACTGAACAGCGGTCTTTCTGGAGAAACGGCCTGGAGTGTAGTAGTAGTTTGAATTCTGCATTCATTTCATAGTCATTTTTTCTGACTACCATTCAAGTTTAGTATACTGCGTATAAGCAGTTGTCTAATAAATATGTTGATTATAAAAATACATGTCTTATGTCATTTATTCATCAATCTTGTAAAAAGTGTTCATAGCAAGCCTAGCTGTTGCAAGGAATTTAATTGTGCCTTGTCTCTAGACCAATTCCTGTCTAGAAAATGCATTGGCTGATTTAAAAAGCAACTCAACTTCCTCTGCAGTTCTGTGTTTGTCCTGTAGTTCAGATGTAGTGTTTTTATACGGTTCCATTTTAATTCTGCTCTGTGGAGTTAAATCACAACGTTTAGTGGGATGGAAGGGTGTAGAAGCATTGCACTTCTACTACTCAAACATACCAATGACTTCATGCAGCAATAGTACCATTTTACATCAAATTACATATAATAACGTGTCTGGTTGTAACGTGTATTACAATTACATCCTGTAGTTTTAATTAATAAGGGATAGGTAGTGCTTGGATTGAGCAATACAAAATAACATTATATTAATATTATTTGTGGACATAAATGTGATGTATTTCCTCCAAATTAGTTAAATTCTACCAGCTAGACCAGAAAATGATACAACGATGACAGACATGTAGCCTACTACGTTAACAGGCATTTTGGGATTCAAAAAATGGCATCCACAAGTCCAAAACATGCAACTTCCGGGTAGGTGATGGATAAAAACCATAAACGACCCATGTAAATAGTTTGAATCCGGATTGTATTATGTAACATGTCCTCCGGTCCAGTAAGGGGCGCTGCGTAAATCCAACTCGTTTCTAGTCGTGTGTACATGTGACATTGAACCAAGAGCATCACGGACCCATGCACTGCAATCTATTATGAAAAATCGCTCTAATTCATTTGGTACCACTGATGTTTACATACTGTGATGGCGTGTTGTTGATATGAATGACCCAGCAAACGGAAAAACCACTAGCATAGCCTAGTAGTGTTCAATTGCTAGAGGGGTAGAAGTGAAGTGGCAAACGCCAGGACAACTTGATCCGTTTTAAACAGAATGCGTCTCACAGCTTTTCTGTCGATGGCAGCCAGGGTGGTTTTGCCCAAGGACTACCGCTATGGAATGAGCAGGCCTTGGACCGAATCGGCTAAAAAGCGTAATGCACCGGGCAAGAAGAGGAGAAAGGTGTTCATTGAACCACTAGCCTCACAAGACTGGTCTGTTTTCAAAGGGGACACAGTGAGTGAAGCGGTTGAACTACTTGTTTGGGACTCCCTACGTGTATTAAGAGGAATCAATGCATGTCCTTTACGATCTGTCACTGTGCCACCCCTATCTCAGGTTGAGATTCTAGCTGGCAAGGACAAAGGGAAGCAAGGCAAGGTGGTCCAAGTCATCCGAAAAAGAAACTGGGTTGTTCTAGAGGGTCTTAACACGGTAAGATCAACGCAGGTACCCGTACGAGACGCATAGAGCTAATTGTGAGCTGTCATTGATATAAGAAGATGAACATGAACAGCTGTGCATCATCAATACTCTTGGTCAAAAGATAGAGAGTATTCCTCCCTAGTTCCGCCACCACATTTACTGATTCTCTCCTTTAGATGGAGCCAGAGGTCGATCTCACAGCATTGGCTCAGCAGTGTAAACTCAGCTGTTGGCCCAGATTCCCTTGACTTCTGTACCTCTGCCATTTCTTTGTCTCAGCATTTTAGGTACATTGGTAAATCACATGACTACCGTGGCACGTACATTGCCAGCGAGGCTCCGCTATTGGTTCAAGACGTAACCCTGGTCGACCCAACAGACAGGTAAGCCTTACAGCAGGGGAGATATAGTGGTAGATTCCAGTAACAAGGATATCACTTGAAACCTGGCTGTAGCCAATGCCATTGTCATAGGCTATAGCCAGTGTGCATGTCGGGGTGAAGGGGGAGTCGTTTGAGGACATTGTCACTCTTTTTTCAGAAAGCCCACGCTGATTGATTGGAGGTTCACAGAGGAAGGCGAAAAGGTGCGGGTTTCCTCCAGAACGGGTCGAATCATCCCCAAGCCGGTCGCTGAGCGCTGCGATGGGATTGTGCCGCAGCAATGGAAAGGTGCGGACCGGTGGCCATTATGGCTTTGGGTTGATTAAAAATTGATTTTGCGGTGATGTTTAATTTATTTTCATTTCCAGTTTTCAATAAGGTCTTCTATGTTTATGTGTCTCACCTACTAAAAGACACGGCATAACGCATAAAAGGTTAACTTATTACAGTCAATTCATTTTCTGTGCTTGCCCAGACATTGCATCATTTCCATGTTGGCATTATTCTAAAAAAAGACCTTTTGGGCTTTGCAGATGGGCCGAAAGACACCAGTCCGGACGACACTCTAGAGAAGACCTACGTACCCTCGTTGAAAACCCTGGAGGAGGAGGTGATGGAGAAGCTGGGTATCCAGGAGCACCGTCGGCCCCGGAGGTCCTACTGGTATTGAGTTGGAGGAACCGAGGAGAACATCTTACCCAAACCCACTTTCTGTATTGGTGGTGACAGAGCTGGTATTATGTGATTTTTTTTATTTTTATCTCTCTTTAAAAAATAATAATAAAAAAAGATCATGCACCTCAACTAATTGTGTAAAGGTTTGGAAGTTATTATAGATTGTACACCATTAAGGGCAATACAATCTAAGCATACATAGCGCAGACACTCATACTTTCATATACCTTTTTAAAATTGACAAATAAACAGTAGAGTAGAGGAGGAAGCATTTAATCATGTTGGAGAAATGTTGCAGGTTTGCACGCACGTCTCATTTATAACTCCTGTATTAGTCAATACACACTATCTGTTAACTACATTGACTAAATGTCAAAGCACTTTTGTAAGGAGCTGCAGCCGTGATATGATTGGTTTAACTGTAGCTTTATGTGTAGTCACAGCTTATGTTAAGTTAAGTTGCTTTATTTGTCACACACACAAGGTACAGTGAAATTTGGATGTTGAGAGAGGGGGAAAGCACTGTTCAGTCACCCTCCCCCACCCACATTTCTTTCTCCCTCTGGTCCTGGGAACAGAACCTGCAACCCGCCGAGCACAAGCCCGGCTCCCTAGCCTTTAGGCCACGGCTGCCCCCATGTTCTGGCCCCTACCATCCGTCGCGGCCCATCTAACCATCCAAAGCCCGCATGATGTATGAGGTAGCAAGTAGCTAACTCGTATGACTGCCCCAAGTTGTGTAATTAATGCTGGGGAGGTAGTCCGCTCCCAGAGCTGCACAGGGCACCATGCCCACCACCACCACAACCTCTTTCGGTCATTTTTTCTCCTTTCAAAAGTTGGTAGACAGTAATACCAGGTAATGGAGGATCTCCAAAAGGAAATACCTTGCGGACGAGGTTTCACGAATGAGCAGTTTGAGCAGAAGCCTCCTATTATCCTTGTTTGACACTGGAAAGTATGACTCAAAAACCCTCTCCTTAAAAAGAGTACAATGAATTACAAGTCAACATGCCACGGGAAATTAACAGAGTTTTGCCACTTTTAGGCGTTGCTTTTGTTAGACAGATATGAAAGACAGACAAGGGTCCTTGAATGCAGCCCTAGTCCTGAGTCACTGAGCCCTGAGCTGCTGCGTAAGGGAGGTGTAGTGGTCTGAGACGTGGACCTCTTTCACCATCCAGATGCCGGAGTCTGGGTGTTGGGATTTGATCCAGGCCCTTCTCTTGATGGCTTCGGTTTTCTCAAAGCTTCTCAAAAGGGTCGTATTCCTCACCAGAAAGGATATATTTGTATTCATAATTTGTTCCGTTGTCAAGGCATTTTGAATTTTGAGGTGTAGAGGTTATCGGCATATTAAGAGCACATTGATGAGAGATAAACCCAAGCCTTAAACCCGTGAAAGGGCGTGATTCTAGAATGAATTACATTACTGAAATCCTGAGTTTCTCAGGATTTTATTTCTCTCAGATATCTCCGTTATTAAACAAACAATAAATATTTTGTACAAAACCGTCAAGAATGCTTGCGTTTTACATTTCCAGTCGTGCTGCTTCTCCTGGTGGTAACGTCTTCGGTGTTTTTCTTTCTGGTTAGTCAGCACAGCCTTCATGCAGACCAGTGGCTCAAAATCAATGTCTACTCATAATGTTTTATGGTTGTTTGCTGTCATTTTGAGCCATGAGGGATCTTTGGTTGGGCTATCCAATTAACTGGAATAGTGCTGCAATTTCCCGCAATAGGACACCCTTCCCCCAAACGTTTTGTGGTGGTTCGACTGAGTGTTTAACTTAACCCCTTCCAGTCACCTGGCCCCAATGTGGACTTCTGGTCCCGGGCCTATAAAACATTTAGCAAAAGATGATCAGGGGTCGTCATACATTATACATTACATAATCTTATTTACGTTATTGTATTTTTCTGTAAATTGCATTCTGGACTGGAGCAACTTGACACTTAAAGCTCTTACATCTTATACACATTACATATAAAGTACAGCAATACCTAATATTTAACCTTATTATATTTTAGATATGAGACATTATATTTTATTCCCCTGAAAGGCAAACTAAATATAATCCACCCACACAACCTGGAACCACTGGCATTAAATCCTATCTTTGAATGAGATGCTTTTGCTGTGTGTGTGCTTTACACATTCAACAATTCCCCCATCCATCTATACCATAGCCCGGACTAATCATCTTTCTGTTAGGTTTCTAAGAGCACCTTCACCTCAATATGTGAACATCCGTGTAGTGGAGATTGAGAAAAATAATAGCCAGCCCCATCTTTCCTCTTCTCTACCGTTTCTTTGCAGCCACTAGCCTAATAATACATGCTGTGTCTAAATTTAGCGGGTACCAGGTCCACAGCTGCAGAGCCAACGGCTACAAAAAGTGATGCGTCACGAATATTATAGTTACGACCCATTTTCATGTGTCTGTCCACGTGTTGTCAGCTAGATTATGGTTCGGTGGCACGGCGTTACATGTCAAGAATGGCAGAGCGGTGGTCTGGGTGATGGAGCCCGGAGAAGTGGATGATGGTGAGCAGCGCTGCTTCTTTTCCCAGCTGTAGACTTTCTCCCACAGTGCCGCTGCCACTTGCAACCCCGGACAAAAAGATCCAAGTCAGCGGAAACAAGGCTTTTGAGGTTGGCCATTTTAAAGGAGGAGAGACTGATTAGGTTTTTTTTGGCGCTCCGCACCGCTGCACGATGGTTTTATTGACTTAAATATAATGGGATGAAGGCAAGGGGATGCCTGTTGTATTAGTGTACGTTTGGTTTGGCCGTTCCTTTGCAATAATGAGGTAATATTCAAAAGTAATTTGATCAGCCTCTTCCATTGACATGCCAAAGAGGTTAATCCACCCTTATCCCCTGAAGTTTTATTCTGGTGAGTCAATTCATTGCTGGTAACCAAGTTCAGTTAAAGCGTCAGTGAGTCCATGAGTCAGGCAGAAGAGATGAAACTTTATAGGCAGTGGGCACAGCCCTGGGGTGTACATGTGATGATTCAACTAAACCTACAGTCCCTTTAGAACAATACGGATATAGAACTCAGTGGATCATTTCCGAAACTGTTGCAGAAAACTCAGGATTATGCTAATTTGTGTGAATCTACTAAAATGTGTGTCATGTCAAACTACGTTATTTCCATATCCTGTACTGGTCAAAGAAATCAGAGCTGTTTAATGTTGGAACATGTTCCCGTAGAAATGCATTGAACAGGGAAAAATCGTGGGAAGGAATAGGAGTGGTTGCATAGGAGACAGTTTGGCTGACTAAGCAAAAACCAAGAACATCACAGCAGCCACCCAGAACATCCTAGCAACCAGCCACAACACCATAGCAACGATCCAAATGTCATTGCAGCCATCCCCTACACCATAGCAACCACCCAGGTTGGTCGCATAGCAACCATTTAGAATACCCTAGCAACCACTCAGACAACTTTTGCAACCATCCAACACGCAAGCAAGCACACAGTTCCCATAGCAAGTACCAGCAGCCAGTCCCATAGACCCTCTATCCCAGACAACCCAGGCCCCAAGGCAACAGTAATACAAGCACCAGCAGTCTAGTAACCACTGAACAAGCACCTAGCAACATGCTAGCAACCACCCCAAGAACATCCTTGCCTGGCAACCAGGAACATAGCAACCACAACAACAAAGTTTAAAACCCATCTACGTGTTCATGTGCCAGCTGCTTTTCAAAAGATAACACCTTTAGATGTCCCAATCTGTGCAAAGTTAAGAAAAATAACACAAGTCCCACTACCAAGCCACTGGGTGAGCTCATCTCAGAAACAGTATGACACTGGACTATAACTATGAAACTATTCCAACCATAAATGTAGCCTGCCTCTGAGATCCAAAGCATGGTTTTCTTCTGTATATATCGATTGTGTTTGAACTCTGTCGACATTCTCTGGTTGCATTACACAGAATTGTATTTAAATGAATGGGAAGGAAAGTGATATACCTATTTGTTGAACAATATAGACTATGCATATGATGTGTTTCAGCCCATTAAGATATCACGATTAATGTGAGCAACAGACAATGTGACATTTCAACGAAAACCCAGATTTTTATGAAAAAATATTTTCAACATGCGGCCTATACAGTAGAATATATTCCCTTCCATTAATAAGGTATTTCATTATTCATGTATTGTTAATAAAGGGAGGTGCTTCCTACCGTGCTGCCTTATAGGATACAATACATTTAGTCTGATTTGAATTACAAAGGACCCACAGTTGGTGCAGACCAACCTGTCACTACAGTTGTAGTTCTACCTTTCTCACCTTTCCTAAGCGAAGGAGTCCCTGAACTCAATAAAGAGTGTTTTAGTGACAGATTTCTTTGGATAAATCAATAATGATGCTGCTGCCAAGAGGATCATATGCTTACTGCCATCTCGTAGTTGAAAGCAGAGCACGCTGCATGCGGTCACACCATCCTGATGATTTGACTGAACTTCTATTCAGGAATCTTAGCTTTTTGTATGAGCATAGCTTGGATGGGTTATCATAAATCATATATCCATAGTTCATGTAATAGCATAAAGCCATACACAAAACAGAGTCAGGGAAGGTAGAAGCAATATAAAATGTGTCTTCACAATATAATTGCTGTCCATAGTCCCCCAGCATGGACTCGAACCCTCCATAGTGCTTGGTTTATTCTGAGGCGCACTGTGCGTTTCTCATTTTAACTGCAGTTAAACGTTATTGGCTGAAAGTACATCACAGCCACCGTCATCACTGAACAGCCCAGTGGTTCTCAAATGGGGATACGCGTACCCCTAGGTACTTTTGAGTACTGCAAGGGGTACTCAGAACATTTCTAAAAACGAGTTACATTTGAAAGTATGTGTCAAATGTGTGTATTTGCACCCTTTTAATATTTATGTTCACACTGCCAAATAGAACGGACATACATTATGTATGCGAATGTTCTCTTTTTTTTTCTCAAGAAATAGTTCTGTGCCGTTGGGAGGGGGTACTCACCTGAGAGGGGGTACACGAGTAGATTAAGGTGGAGGACCACTGAAATAGCTCATGACAGTCATTTCTTCAATGTCACCACTCCCCGCCCTCTTTGACTAAAGCATGCCCTATCCTTATTGTGATTGTTTGAAGGGGGGGGCGTAGCCACGTGGGGGCCAGGGGGGGCTACGGCCACCCTTGGTCAGAGGATGGCCACACCGCTGGCCCCGCGGGGGGGGGGGGGGGGGGGGGGGGGGGGGGGGGGGGGGGGGGGGGGG
>JAOPJJ010000093.1:5018216-5034463 GCA_027122795.1 Enchelyopus cimbrius | reverse complement strand
ATTGTAAAATCACTCTCTAATATCAACTTCTCTTTCTTTCTTTTTTAGTTGAATACAAATCACAGCATCAAAATTACAGCAGCAATAGAACAGCAACCAATCCAGATCCTCCATTAATAATGAAGAGGTCCATTGATTTATATTTTGTACAAAAACTGAATAAAGCATGATCAAAATTCAACAATTGGCATCTGTGTGCAACATATGATATCATTGACATTCTGATTGGGAATAAGCTATCTTCAATAAAGGATGAGTTAAACTATGTTTGTATTTAATACATTTTGTATTGTTCTTTCTACACACAATCCTATTCACGTTTAATTTTCAGATCCTTATTTTGGTAAAATTCCAGTTATACAAAAATGAAGAAAAAACTCCTAACAGTGTTCTTTCTGTCCAGTCCTAACTGGCTGCAAGTTAGTTTGTCTCAAACAAGCGTATCTTCAAACAAGCGTATCTCAGTTGTGGGGGTGGTGTGAGTTGGCTGGGTTTAGGGTGTGTCCATTGTATGATTATCGTTAACAAAGGCTATTGGTTAACAAACACTTGTATCAGGATTTGGTTTTTATAGGACATTATGGAATCACTGTCAATCAGCATTGTCTAAAAACATCCAGGTAATGTTAAGCAAAGAGCTAGTAAACTAAGCAATATGGGTTAGCTTAAATGAGAGAAATTGCTGAATTACAGCATGGCTGTGATTATACGTAAAAGATCATATTATTTCTACTGCCGGGAATAAAATGTATAAAGGATCTTCAATTTCAATTTAAAGACAGAAAATATAGCAAATGGGGTCTGGCCAAGCATGCAGGCTCTTCTTGAGTGAAATGCTTCACAGGGATTGTATTGTTTTGAACAAAAAGCCAAAATTCTTTCTTCGAATAAAATTTTATTGCAAAATAAATGGACACAGCTTACATTGTAATATTGCAATATTTTTTATTGGAAGTATGTAAGTAAGAAGAACTCTACATTAAATGATGTCTCAGCAAATCCAATGTTATAGTTGAATAGTTGTCGTGGGACTTGTTCACAGGCCACTAGAGTGAGGTGGGAAAAAGACAACGTCAGAGAGAAAAACTGAAACAACAGTAATCCACACACATGCAGGCTACCATTTGCATCTCCTATGTTATCAGTAAGTCATTATAAGAAGTGCTTCTTTGAACCTACACAAAACAAGTCACGGAAAATACTGGGCTTTTCCTGCATGCACCTGCCAAACAGAATACTGGGATACATTACCAGGTGGGGAAGTCCTGCGCAATGAACGGAGCCATGTGCTCCTGCATAGTCTCCATTGAGACCTCCAGCTGGCTGGGGGCGGACAGCGGTCCACACGCCCCGCACACTTTGCCCGCCATGTCGTTGCTCACGGTCACCGTGACGCCCAGAGACCAGCTGTAGAACAGACTGAAGCCTGCCCTCTTCTGCAGGTGCACGCTTTTCCCTGACATTCCAACGGAAATGTCTTGTCTCAGCTGCGCCGGGAGAGTCACCTTTTCGCCGTTGACCTGTGGACACAACAACCGTGGTGGGGGGTGCGTGAGGTCACGGATGGGCGGCAAGGTATAAAGTTGCGCCCCTTCAAACGATGGACCCCCAAATTACAACCCACCCAGGTCTCATGCTTGTCCGTGATGGCGACCATCGTGTCTCTGAAGAAAACATAAACGGCGGAGACGCTCCTGGAGCCGGTCAGACTGCATTCCTGGAGTTTGACCACCACCCTGAACCACTCCTCCCGGGCGGAGGAGTCACAGTGTTCCACCAACTCGTAGGCGGCCGTGAGGGTGGTGATGGCGCCACTGACGCTGTTGAACAGAGTGATGGAGCCCTCGGCCTCCAGGATACACTGTTTAGGGAAGCAGCCCATGATGCCCTTTTGGACCTCGCAGTTCTCTGCGCTGCCGCAATTGGTGTCCACGCACTGGAGGCGGCCCGACGTCCCACAGGTGCACAGCTGCTGACAGTCGTCAATGTACACGGACTCGCCGGTCTGTGGGGAAAAGTGCAGCAAACGTTGTTAATGGGAGAATTGTATAAAAACACAATGTACAGCTTTGGGGACTTGACGTGTACACAGCTAGAACATAGCTATTGTGTTCGGTGGAGACCACATCTAGTGGAATGACCTTGTAGGTACGCCCGTTGACGTAGCAACCGCATTTATCCAAAGGAATGCAGCCAGTCCCGTTGAAGTATTGACCATCATTACAAGTACAGCCTTCAGCACAGGTCATGGGGCAGGAAATGATTTCAGACAGGCCGGGGCAGGGCGTTTCACAGGTTTCAGCACAGATCTGGTAGTGGCTGTTTGCAGAACAGGACAACGCTACAAGAGAGAAGGGCATTTTGTCTTAAACTGACTGAACTGATCGTGAGAAAATAGTGAAAAGTTAGACATCAACTGTCGTTATACCATCCCTGTACATTACATTTATTTATTACTTTTTTAGTTAAATTATTCAAACATGAAGGGACAGCTTTAGGGGATTATCCAGAGCCTTTACTTTTGATAGAAAGAAGGAATAACAATGTAAAATAACCATAAATGGAAACCAGTTGTGTCATCCAGTTCTCTATTTTCTTTGTGATGACATCATAGGTGTCTGCTAATGCTTACGGCAGAAAGTAGGAGTCCTCCAGCTGGCAATGGTCACATTAAAGGTCTGGCAGTCCGACATGTAGGTTGAGATGCTGTTGCAGAGCACCTTGCGGTCCCCCGCCGCCAGGCAGACATCGTAGACGCAGTCCCTGTAGTAGGAGGTGGGGTCTATGACGCTGTGACAGGCAGCGAAGGGGCCTTGGGGATCGGTGAGGACCTGACAGTCCTCCTCAAACACTTCCTTCTTGCCGGGGTCACACTTAGGACAGACGTCCCCGCTGCAGCCGTCCGCGCACACCACCCCGGGCACGGCCACCTTCCACGCCGCCCCAAAGCTCAGCAGGTCTTTGGTCACTTTACCGTCTGGCAGCGTGAAATCATCGGCTTTGTCGTCATTGAAGCTGCCGCACAGGCCGCAGGTGTGGTCCCTGTAGTTGCCGGGTACGGTGATGGTGATGTGGTAGACCATGTCGTAGGTCACTCTCAGGCCGAAGTCGGTGAGGATTACGTAGTAGGTACCCTCTTGGTAAACCTGCACTTGTTTGTTGTTGATGTACAGCGGGATAGTTGTCATGATGCCGTTCACCTGGAGAAAAATCAAGAAATACAATGGTCTTTGCTTGGATGTTACTGATGCTTTATGTCAGACTGTAATGGTTCACTTTATTCAGAAGCCTCAATTAAAAAATGTGTTGCGTATGCGGGTCTCACAAGTGTGCACACACCCAACTGGGATTAGACCGTTGTGAGACTGGTTACTATTTTTGCAACAGACGATACCACAGATAGACAAATAGATATATTTTATGTATTTTTGGAATACTGACCATTATCATTCCAATTTGATTTTCCCGTAGTATCAGAGTGTTGCCATACACGGTAACTGCCAAAAGTTTGGCTACCGAGACATGTGGGTTGCTTGACATGGCGTACCAGTTCTCATTCTCCACCGCCACTGAGAACACTGGCAGCTTTGTGCCGTTCAGATTGCAAGCTTTAGCCGCCGTGTACGTGCAAGTGCCTTGGAAGTCGAAGGTGCTTTTGTCGAAGGTGCTGTAATGAGGGTCACCGGCGATGGAGCAGACTCCTTTTCCAACCGGCTGACACCGTCGAACGCCATCCTTAACCTCACACTTTTCATGGGGCCCGCAGGAAACCTTCTGACATTGCACCTGGAAGGATGACAAATCAGCATGCTTGTATTTATGCATCTATAGTCATCCTTTGTTGTCATTTAAAGTATTATTATTTTGTGCATCCCCCGCACGTTAGCAATCAATACAACCTCATTCCTTAAATATCATTCCGTGAACTTACTGTGCCATTGCAGGTGCACTCTTCCTCGCATTGACCTGAGGGGTAGAAAATCTGTCCGTGCTTGTAGTATTTTCCCTTCAGCTTACAGCCGCATTGTTCAATGGGAACGCACACATCTCCGCTGAGCAGGAACCCGTCGTTGCACACCCATCCCTCCTGGCAGGGCTTCTGACATCCGGTCAGAGGAGCGCCGATGCCACAGACGACGTGGCAGACGCTGGCACAGTGTTCGTAGTGGCTGTTTTTTGGGTGCTTGAAGTCAGACTTTGGACAGAAATCGGTCGCCCTCCACTGCTCCACCTCCACGTGTGCTTGTTGACAGGCGATGGTGTAGAGGTGGAGGCTGTCGCAGAAGGACTGGAGCTCCCCGTTGTTGTTGCAAACGTCATCCACGCAGTCTTTGAAGAAGGGGCCAGGGGGCACGACGGAGTGGCAGTTCATGAAGGGGCCCTGAGGGTCGCGGATCAGGCCGCAGAACGCGTTGCTCTCAAACTTTTTTATCTGGGTGAAATCACAGTCTGGGCAGTGGTTCTTGTCTTTGCAACCGTTGACACAGCCGGGGGTCTCTGCGACCCGCCAGCTCTTTCCCATTTCCTCTATGGAGTGCGCCTGTGTGCCGTTCTTCATCTCTAGATCGTCTTTGGAGTCCATGTTGTAGTTTCCGCACAAGCCACACATGACATCAGCATAGCTGCTAGGGACTTTGACAAACACTGCAGTGCTCCAGTCGTAGGACACCGTCAACCCAAATTCAGTTTCGATCTCCGCAAAGTTACTCACTAATTTGACCGTTACATTTCCTTGGCTGAGCTTGGCAGGCAGGTTGGTGAGCTCTGAATTGATCTATGAAAGATGTTGAATAGAGAGAGACGGGTGTTATCACGGACTCAGAATATCTATGCTGGTAAAGGTCATCTTCAATAATGACAGAAAAATGTAAACTCGTTAAGCTTACCAAGACTGAACCCCTGTGGTCCTTGCTGAGAACGATGGAATTCCCGTACACGTTGACCTCGACCAGCTTGGCGCTCGAGCCCCCCTTCTTGGCGTGGCCATCGTTCTGCACCAGGACATCGAAGGGTTCCAGGACAGGGGATCCGGGTGTGGCCGCAGTCTTTGAGCACACGCCGGCCATCTGATACACACATGTGCCCTGGAAGTTGTAACTGAGGCCATCGAAGGTGCGGTAGTGAGGGTCCCCTGACACCTGGCACGTGGCGTAGGTCAGCGGGTGGCAGCCTACGAGGCCCTCCACCACCTTGCACTCGTACGCAGCTTGGCAGCCCTTCTTCTGGCACTCCATCTGCCTGTTGGCCGGATTGCAGAGGCACCTCTCCGTGCAACTGTCCCCCACCCAGAAGGATGCGCCGGACTCCACGTAGCGGCCCTCAAACATGCAGCCACACTCGGTGCTGGGGACACACTTCGTGCCGCTGAGCAGGAAGCCATCGTCGCAGACGCAGGTCTCCACACAGCTGGCTTTGCATTTGGAAGGACTGTCCGGAGCTTCACATGTGGCCTGACAAGCCGTGCCGCAGAACTCATAGTGGCTGTTCTCGGGGCACGCGGGTTGGGCTGCGTGAGGTTGATGTCACAGGGACCAGAAAGAAGGTGAGACACTCTTATCTTTACACAGCAGTGACCCTGACTGAGTTTACAATGATCACTGGTAAAGGTTTATGTTACTTACGACAATGAGCAAAATGTCTCCAGTCATGGATCTTGACCCCTGCCCTCTGGCAAGCGTCAGAGTACACCTGCAGGGTGTTACAGAGGAAGTTCCATTTTCCTTCCCCCATGCACACGTCATACAGGCAGTTCTCATGGTACACCTTGGAATCAATGACAGCGGAGCATTCGCTGAGCGGTCCGTTCATGACATGGGACAGAAAACTGCAGAACATCCGGTTCGTCAGGCTCTCAAACATGTCCTCTTTGCAGCTCTCGCAGTGACCAACGCATTCGTCCCGGCAGTTTGCGTCTTCGGCCAAGCCGGCAACCCGCCAGCTCTTGCCCAGTGCCTGCACGCTGCCCGCTATCTCCCCCGATGGAGTGAAGAGGTCGTCGTCCTGCTTGCTGTTGAAGTTCCCGCACAGGCCACACACCCTGCCTGCAAAGTCACCTGACACGCTGATGACCAGATGCTGCTCCCAGTCGTACTGCACCAGCAGGCCAAAGTCTGTCTCCAGCACAACGGACATCCCGCTCTGAGTGAGCTTCACCCTGCCGTCGTCCAAGTAGATGGGCAGGTTCCATAACGCGTAGTTCATCTTAAAACAGATACGAGCCTTACTTAGAACAATAACTTCATACACACTATATACGGTGTGTACGCTCTATGGTACAAGGCTAATGGGACATAGTCAACTCATTAGGTCATTGATGGGTTCAGCTCTTTGGTGTTAAAAAAAATGTCACTCACGCGAACTAGGCCGAACTCTGAGCGCATGATGATGATGGTGTAATTGTACACCTTGATGATCACTTCCCCAACATATGTGATCTTTGAGCCGCTGTTGTCATTCCGGGCGTCCACCTCAAACGCAGGGTGGCTTGCGTCGATGTGGCAGTTCTTGGCCATGGTGTAGGTGCAATTGCCCATGAAGTTGAAGTAGTAGCCGTCAAACGTACGGTAATGAGGGTCGCCCATGGCCCAGCAGGTACCGTCCTTCACCACAGGGGGCAGCTTCACACACGTTGGGATGGTTCCTTTGAGTTCGCACTGTTCGTCTTTTTCGCATTTGATGGTTTTGCAGTCTGGTGAAATGAATGATTGATGGGAAAATGTATCATGCAGCAGAACATTATAGATTTTCACGTACTGTATGTGATATTTCGACTTCGATTCAAAATGGTATTTTACATTCCATTCAGTTGGCTCATCTTTCAATCAAAAACTAATGAAAGGAAGAAAGTACCTACCTGCTTCATTACCAGACGCTGGGGACCCATAGCCGTTTGCAACGGAAACACCAAAAGAATATACGCCAATCGGAGACAGAGGGTGAGACACCCGATTAGAGCTGGCCCCTGTGCCATAATTCAACTCAGCCCAGGAGTAATCACTCCCTTCCACTTTACGCCACTCCATGCTAGCTGGCAGGGGATTCATGTCCAGCTGTACATCTTTTAAATCATCATTCTTAGCCACCAGTATGACTGTGTTGGAGAAGCCTTGCTGCCCCTCCATGGAGTAGGACTTGCTGAACTGACTCGTGGGCAGGATGGACATGAGGAAAGGATCGAAATACTGTGGGGAATCGGCCGGACCGCCGTTGAACTCAAACAAAACCTGGATCCCCTTGTCGGACGTCAGGTAGATGGAATCCGGCCATTGGGAGAAGATCTCAAAGGTCTGCCCTGCGGACATGGGGATCGCCTGCACGGTGCCCGCGACGTTCACCGAGACCTGTGTGGTCTGGGACGCCTGGACGTATACGCTGTCGTGCTTCTTTCGGTCGTCGTGGTACGGAAGCGGCGCCACGATGAATTCCTTCCCCCAGCTTGTCGTGGGGAGGAGTTGCTCATAGACGTGGTTGCAGGCTGTGTACTTCTCCGCGCAGGTGTGTCCCGAGGACACGGCCACCGGCGTCTTGGACGACACCTTGGTGCCGCTCAGGTCTGCGTCGCTCTGGATCTGAACGCTCTCGAAGGGCTCCAGGCGGATGGAAAGCACTTTGCCTGCCCGGTGGTACTGCCCTTGGAACATCACGGCCGCTCTGAGCCAAACCTCCACCTGGTTGCGTTCCTTGTAGTTGGTGATGGAGAACTCTTTGTGGGTGCCCCAGGTGTAGCTCGGTGGGGTGAAGACGCAGTACTCGGTGCCCCATTCCCGGACGGGATAGATCACCGACGTGTCCGCCGTGTCCTGTTTGAAGTTTAAGGAGACCACCGTGACGTCCTGACTCGCCTCCACGACCACGGTCTTATCGAAGCGCCCGCTGCCAAGCATCTCCACGCCGTCAGGCAGCGTGAAGGACGCGCTCTGCCCAGGGTCGAGGTCCTTCTGCAGGACCTGACCCAGGACGGAGACCTTCACGTTGGTGCTGCCCTGAGAGGACGGAGGGGCGGAGACCTCGATCACAAAACGGGCTTCGCTGTCGCCATTGGAGTTTTGCATGAACACGGTTGCAAATTCTCTCCCCATGGGCAGGGCGGAGCTGAGCCCTGCGGGGGGTACAAGACAGACACGGGTCGGGCAGTGTTAGGCATAACCTCCTCCCCACATGAGGTTCCACGCTAAGGTGTAACTGCTGTATTCGATTTGGTTATTTGTTATGCAATTCATGCACTCGATGACTGAAGAACTACACACATTTTGAGTACTCTGTCAAGAGATACTCTGTCAATCTCATCACATATGAGGTTGGAATTTATGAGAATTATATTTAAAATGGTAACAACGGTTCCCGAGTTATTTGAAAAGGACTTTCATATTTTTAAGCCACTTACCAGAGAGTAGAGAAACAGCAATGTAGAGTGCTGACCACTCCATTTTTGCAACTAACAAAAGAGAAAAGGATTGAAAGTATTAAGCCTAATATATAAAGGTAATACAGATATGCTAAGGAACCTTGAATAACGAAAATAATGTCAATAGTATTACAAAGAATCGTTCTTTGTGGTTCTTATTATTAAGTATTATGAGGGTCTATTCATATTTGCCTTTAAAAATGTCAAACCTAAATACAGTTGATGGCTAAATAAATGTTTGGTTCGAATAGCAAATCAATCTTACCTGAACCAGAAAACGAAACATCTGGGTAAGAAGCACCGAGACGGATTGCTTTTATTTGGTTTGGTAACAGGCAATGAGCCAATTAGAATGAATCATGGAACGTTTTGGATCACATACCAGCTATCACATGGAGAAATCACATACCCTGCTGTTGACCATACATTGAAAAAGAGGAGACGTTTTCAATTTCAAAAAAGAATCATGATAATGAAAAGAATAGCAATAATAAGAAGCATCAATTCTCACACATAGCGAGAGAAGAGAGGAGAAATTCCCAAAGTAATTTCTTCTCTTAGGAATTACAAGGCATATATGGAAAGTATTATAATTTAATAAAGTAAGTATACAAAGGTGAGATTGAACGGGAACCAACCCAAGGACACCTGACTCACTGCTTGGTGGAAGATAGCAAAAATGTGATAAGATTGTACATATTCCTTGTACAAGGGGTGGATGACATTAACAATGTTTGGTACCTCCCTGTCAACAGTTAGGAAACACAAAACAAACAAATCTGGAAACAAAGGAAAGTATTGTATTGTATTGACATGAATTATCAAGGTATTGCCTACAGAGATGTATATCATACAAATTACATTGCATTCAATCAACTTCTCTCTAGAAGCAGAATATTAATATTCACTTCATTGTTTGAATATCAGGGGTGGAGTACAGTGCTTGGCAAATGGGAAATAATTAATCGTATCTTGTGCATCTTTCATTGAACTTCACGGGTGTATGCTAAATAATGCTTTGTATGCCATTTTCAGAATGCTCGCCTTAAACAATGATAGATTAGTGAGTTTAAGCTACGTTAGGCAATATCCAGCCTTATAGTCTCCCTCCGTGTGCAAAATACTGTTTCTCACACAAATACTGCCAGGCACCCGCGATTGACTCATGAGGCCTCCTGAAAGCCTCAAAAGCTATATTTGAAGGTGGTCTCAAATGTTGTATATATGTTGTAAAATATAAATATATATTGTAATATCAGTAATGGTCACAAAAATTGTTAAATAATATCACACGATCCATCATACTGCAGGGAGGCTCTCATTTGCAAGTGCACTGATCATGTGCCAGTCTGAAGCGTGCAAGGCTGTACCTGGCATTTCTTCAGTTGATTGCTCTTGTAAGTGTGCTGGATTGGTGCCAATTGTTGTGTCTGCATTATGCACAACTTTGCCTCTCCTTATTATAAAACAACCCGTTTATACAACTTTAGCCAATGCAACCTCTTACGTAAGTTCTGCTAGCATATGAGATTATCAAAAAAAGTGTCTGCGTGTGTGTGTATTCATGTAGGCTATAGTCTAGAATTATTGTTTTCGCTTGCAACCATGAAATATTGTAATGTCATAGGCCTACTGCATATTGAGAACAACAATCAGGAGATGGCCCCACCAAATATCGACTGCTAAGTTATTAGTTTCAGAATCATTCTGATCTTTTCAACAGCCTATCTAGCCTCTGACACACAGTTCACCAGGCAAAAACAGTCTGCATTTCAAATATACGTTCCAGAAATGGTCATGGCTTGGTTAAAAGAAATAAATAATAACCTTCAAAGAGATACAATTGAACTTTCAACTAGTCCGATGAAATAAAGACTTTAGCAACGCAATGGTACAACGCCACATTTGTATCTCATGAAATATAATTAAAGAATTGTTGACTTTTCTTTTTCCTCGGTAACAATGCACTAGATAGCAAGTCGACCACACAAAACCTGAGCGAGTAGAGCACAAAAAAGCGCCTAACCTCCTCATCCCGTGCGTTACAACGCGCTCTAGCGGAATACACGAGTAAAGCGCTCTTCAGGGTGGCGGCTGGATGTCAAGTTGCTACTCGATAAACCGATAAAACCTAGGGTGTCACTCGCAGCTGCGATTTATCAGATAGCCCCTTTGGTAATAAGCATGACTCAACACCCATTATCCACTGGTAATTGGACACTTCATTCTAAGAGTACTTAGTTATTAGTTTCAAATAGACAGGCAACACGAGCCGTCTATAGCGCATGCATGTAAATGGACTGAATTTATACGATGAAAACTAGCATTTACCCATTCACCCACCAACCACCCTCAAACCACGCAAGGCAACAGCCAGCATGTCGGGAACAGTCAGGTGTGTCTTGTTCAGGGACACCTCAACACTCAGCTAGGAGGAGGTTATTATTTATTTATTTTCACCAAGCCATGACCATTTCTGGAACGTATGAAATGCAGAGTGTTTTTGCCTGGTGACCTGTGTGTCAGCCTATTTCGCACACTGGTCTCCCTGCAAAGCCTACCCCCACTTTAACTCACTATAACAGCGAGGAAACTCAGCACTGTTGAAAAATAACACCATGGAGTCATCTACTCCCACTCCATGGTGTTATTTTTCAATATAAACCCATGACCAAGATGTCCTCTTGGTCAGGAAATCAGCAGGCCTTGTTTGGCTGACATGTCAATCAGCTTGCTACTCCCCCATGTTATCCCTTTATCTCTCTGCAAGTTGGGCTCTCAGTTGGGCATGTCAACAACTTGCTTTGTTTTGATTTATTTATACCGCGTTATGTTTTAAAATATGCCAACGATTTGGTAACTGCCATGTTGTTGGCAGCAGTAGGTGGATATGTCGATGACTCACAATATTAATTGTACCCCCCACACTCCCCTTCTTTCCCACCTTTCAAGACAGATAGTCACACACACGCACGCGCACACACGCACGTGCACACACACACACACACACTTTTAGAAACGTGTTGCTTTCTTCCAGGAATTGGACGCCCACAGAATCATCCCTCACACATTTTTTTAATATAAATAGTCTGCGGTTCCCATCGTGTTTACTGGATCCTGGGGTCTTCAAACTAGATGACCAAGCTTTCAGAGAACCAAGTGAATATGATTCTGACGGGGGGACTCGTGGGACCGTTGCTCTTTGCATTACTGACTGTGAATGGCGTCACACTCGGAGGTAGGCCTATATGGTTTCCATTTAAGATTCATCCAAAAAAGAACGGGGGGAAAATTTGATTTTCAATTGTTTAAAACATTTTTTTATATAACTTTAACAGGGGCCGTGCACTTTCTCAATGAACCTTATGTGGAGTTCCCACCGGCGCGCCCTACAGCAGCCCTGCTCTACCCCATATGCGAGTACAGCAGCCGTCGTCTGAGATATCCAGCCAGATATTTCCCTCCTTCGGGTTTCAGTCATTTCCGTCGCTGTGGTAAAGCCATAGACCGTCTTGAGTCCTGGTACAGCGCCTGTTGCACTGGTCAATTGACACAGGAAAACACCCTGTGCTGTGCAGAACAAGCAGTGAGTCCGAAGTACAAAAATATAATAATAAAAAAGAATGAATGATAGGGGGAAATATATAATAATAATAATAATTATTATTATTATTATTGTTGTTATTATCACAAATAATATAATAATAAATACGTGGTATTATTGGTATTATTATATTGTTCTTCTTCTTCTTCTTCTTCTTATTATATATAATATATATGAAGTTTTAACCCTGTTTTCTCTTTGTTACAGTGGAAGCAAGCTCTTTTCACATTCTGTGAGGAGGAATACTCCGTCATGACCGCAGCACACAACTGTTGCGACGAGGAGGGAGAAGCGAGGTGGACGTGTTTCAACACAGACCCGCCCAATCCCAACTACACGCCGAAGCCGGACTACACTGCACCCATAGAGCCTCTGGCGCACGGCTTTACCTTCAGACCTAACTACTGTTAAAGATCACACAGGAATGATGCCACTCTATATAGGCAACATTAGCCTACTTCACCTTCGGGAAATATATTAACCAGTAGGCCTAGGCCAGTGGTTCTCAAATGCGGGTACGCGTAATCCTGGGGGTACTTTGGAGTACTGCACGGGGTACTCTGCATTTAAAAAATTACAAAAAATGACTTAGATTGTAAAGTATTAGTTATAAAAGAATTATAAAACAATCTAATAATTCTCACAAAATGGTGAGTATTAGCGCATTCCCTCTCAATGTTCGTGTTTACGCTGCCAAATACAACAGATACATTATTTATGTTTTTTCTCCCAAAAATGTGTTCGTTGAAGGGGGTACTCAGCTGAAAACATATCTTAAGGGGGTACACGAGTAGAAAAAGGTTGAGAACCACTGGCCTAGGCCACAATGCTTAAATCATGTCATTAAAATAGATGATTGATCAAAGGTTTGATTGATGATTCAGCTTACATACTACTAGCTATAGAACCGCTCAGGATTTCCTATACAAATAAAGATCGAGTGCAAGTATTTTGTGCATGTATTTTGTTATTTGTTATTGCATGTATCTGTTTGCGCATGACCCATGACAAGTGTAATGAAGTAAAGCTGCTTCAAAATCGTTTATGAAAAAAGAACGGGTTATTTTAAATGTGATGTTTTGTAATGTAATTATAAACTACGGTATATAAACTCACTTTGGGGAGCACGACCTTATCTCTAGCGCCGCCAACCGGAGGTCCAACACATCCGTCTGCGGGCATTATTTACATCCTCTCGGCTTCCCTGTTAGATGTTAGGGCTGTGCGAAATAATGCAGATCCCATAATTGTCGACGTCAATGAGCGGTCATCCTAATCAAACAATGGGAAGCTCAGCGAGATGAAACAGCGCGTCTTCAGTGAGTAAAAGACGTGTTTGTTTGTTTTGAGATCTGCTCGCTAGCCAGCTAGCTAACCACTGACACCTCTGCCGTATCGCAACTTCGTTAGCTTGCTAGCGAGCTAACGAAGTTGCGATACAGGAGATTAACGTCGAACTTTCAAGTGTTTAACGTCACCGTCTACGGGTTAGCCCAAGTGCCTATGACAACCGCCGACACAAGGCGGTTGGCGAGTTCACCCTTCTCTTTACAACTCTCCGCCTGCACGACGCTAAGCAAATAAACAACAACACAACGCCAGTGTTGGGTGTAGTAGCTGACGGTGGTCAAATTTGTCCTTGTTTTGGTTCACTATACACTGCTTTGCCTGCATAGGTCACACAGCACTTTGAGCACTCACACACCTGGACCATTTTGAGAAGGTTCATGTGAAGGATCGAGCCAGGGTTTGGACTACAGGTACAGCGAGCAGCCAGTCGGGGAGTTTGGGGATGGCTACAGCTGGGGCTGAACTTCCCAGGCCGCTGGGCTCCATGAGCAGTGAGTAAACACACCGGTATTTGTTGAGCAGTATCCACCCAACCCATTCGGGCTTTTTGATTCACTTTGATACAAAAAAGTATGAAATATATACAAAACGTCTATTATCAAATATAACTATCTACCACCTTAATAGCCAATGATTTGGCCTTGTGTAAAATAGTAATGGTAAAATACATTCTCCAATTCCTCCCATGCTACCCTATGAGCTACACAGTCGTTTGTGGATCTTCAAAGGTATTTTATGAAGAGTGTCTGCATGAGTCTGCTAAACCTTAATAGCCCTAATGATGCCAAATGATCTGCTTTTAACATTGATTAACAATAAAATCCATATTTTAGAAGGATGAAGTGAGTGCACTGCTGAATTTTGTGACTTTCAATGACTATCATCACACATCAAAATACATTGTCATTCTTTCCACAGACCTAGCAGGAAACCAGAAAATTGCCTTTTCAGAGGTAAGAGGGAAAAAAACCTTGTTGCAATTGAGAATTTACAAAGAAGTAGCTGACACATATCCTCTAGTTGTTCCTCATAATGCCGTTGAAGTACTCTGAAGCCTACATCTCCTTGCTAACGATTTCTTCCTTGTCATACATTATTTGCTGACAGGCTCCAGGCACTAGTTCACAGGCCATGAAGAAAACCATTGGCCATCGTGGGATTGACCCCACCGGGGAGACCACATACAAAAAGGTTAGATGCTTCTCAAATGTCCTCTGTTGTCACACATTCATCATATTCATTGATTCCACATGCGGCAAATGCGCGTCTGCATGTGTGCTTGTTGGCGTGCGCTCATGTTCCTGCTCCCTCTTAAAGGACGAATTTTCCTTTGAATTTCCTGTGTCTCCGTAGACGACCTCCTCTGCTCTGAAAGGTGCCATCCAGTTGGGCATAACCCACACCGTGGGCAGCCTGAGCCACAAACCAGAGAGGGACGTTCTCATGCAGGACTTTGAGGTGGTGGAGAGTATCTTCTTCCCAAGGTTAGTATTTAAATACATTCGGTTATGTCAAATGTCGAAAAAAAAAAGTCTGTGTTTTTTTTGTAAAGACACGTGCTGCTAGAAATAGGCAATATTGACCAATTCCATTTTAACCCGAAATTCGATGTAGACAGAATTATAATGTTGATCAAATATTACCGTTACATCAGTCTACATCTTGACAGTTGGAAAGATAAATTGGCCAGCTCAAGTCACTGCACAGGTAACACTGCTCTGCGCATGGCTCAAACCACTGCTCCTCTCCTCAGTGAAGGCAGTAACCTGACCCCTGGCCACCACTACACTGACTTCAGGTTCAAGACGTACGCTCCCATCGCCTTCCGCTACTTCAGAGAGATGTTTGGGATCCGACCTGATGACTACCTGGTAGCCCTTTGTGTATTTTCTACTCCGTCTTTTGTTGATTCGCAAATAGAACTGCATAAATCGTTTATGTACTAGATCGAGATACATTTGAGGCCTTTGAGCCGATTTGCGAAGGGAAATGTGACGTTATTCAAAATGTTATGACTAAAAGATGGCCTCACAGCCCCTCTTTGTAGACATATTTTAAAGAGGGAGTCGGGATTTGAATGAGCAGTGCTTAGGTCTGACTCCCATGTGTTGTTCTGTTCAGTGTTCGCTGTGTAGCGAGCCGCTGATCGAGCTGTCCAACTCGGGGGCCAG
This sequence comes from Enchelyopus cimbrius, assembly GCA_027122795.1. Taxonomy (NCBI): domain Eukaryota; kingdom Metazoa; phylum Chordata; class Actinopteri; order Gadiformes; family Gaidropsaridae; genus Enchelyopus; species Enchelyopus cimbrius. Next base: position 5,018,934 of record JAOPJJ010000093.1, on the reverse strand, counting down.
TGGCTCCCTCTTCTACGTCTCCAGCGACGACGAGTTCATCATTAAGACGGTGCAGCACAAGGAGGCGGAGTTCCTGCAGAAGTTGCTCCCCGGTTACTTCATGGTACTTTGATGGTTTTCATTGTACTTCTATGTGGGATTTTTCAAACAAATGCGATTTGAGGACTGGTCTGATGGTCTGATGGTGTCCACAGGACACTGGCCAATAGGTTTTAAACATCAACAGCACCCGCCTTCAAGGGAGATATCGTTTGCCTCTATGGCAATTCTAGACCAACTGTACGAATACAATGAAGTACGAAGGTCTAGTTAGGACTAGGCTAACGTGTCTGCGTACCCCTGCAGAACCTCAACCAGAACAAGCGCACCCTACTACCCAAGTTCTACGGGCTGTACTGCATCCAGGCCGGGGGCAAGAACATCCGTCTGGTGGTCATGAACAACCTGCTGCCGTGCGCCGTCCGCATGCACCTCAAGTACGACCTGAAGGGCTCCACGTACAAGCGGCGGGCGTCTGCCAAGGAGCGCGACAAGGCCTCCCCCACCTACAAGGACCTGGACTTCAGGCAGGACCTGACCGACGGCCTGCTCCTGGAGGCGGACAACTACAGCGCCGTCTGCAAGACCCTCCAGCGGGACTGCCTGGTGAGACCTGTTTAAAGGGACACTGTGTAATTTTTAAAGTAATTTATTACCTCAAATCAACGTCTTCGTTCAT
>JAOPJJ010000093.1:4988302-5001784 GCA_027122795.1 Enchelyopus cimbrius | reverse complement strand
ACACACACACACACACACACACACACACACACACACACACACACACACACACACACACACACACACACACTTGATCTCACTACCAGATACCCCATATGCTGCTTGGATGGAATAGAAAAAAGACCAAATAACTACACAACAGCCCATGTTAAGGTGCCACGCCCACTGATGGAGAAGCACGGTGTGTGGTTTGTAGCAGGCGGCGGTCAATGCAACGACAGCCGAGCTCCTGAGGAAGCAGGAGGAGCTGGAGAAGAAGGCCCGCGACCTGGAGAAGAGGGAGCGGGAGCTGGAGTCCCACAGCCTCGGACCCGGAGCCTGTAAGCCCTTCTGGTTACTGGATGTGTTGCAGCACAATGTCGGATGAGCGACGGGGACCTCATAGGCCTCTTTCAGCCAAACTCTTGATCACGTCACACTTAATACCTGCAGGCTCAACCAGGCGCCAAGCAGAGGCAAATAGGAACGGTAGACTACACCCACTATCCAAACTCTGTCGTCTTGGTTAAGTCCAATCAAAAATATGTCTGTGTGCTACACATTCAGGGATTCTTCTGCCTCAACCCTAAGCCTTGCCCATAAAAGAATGTTTTTGTAACAAACAGAAAAAAGGGGATGTGTTCCATAGGTCATCAAGTATTATTTATAGTTTGGTTTGCATTGTGAATTTGTCAATGTCAAATGTCCTAACTGCGTTTAACAAAGTACATCTCACTTTATCTCTCATTTTCAATGCACATTTTTGTTTTCTTAGTTAAAACGTATTATAACGCTCAACCATTTGTCTTTTTAGATGGAATCTGGAATCTTAAAAAAACAAAAAAAAACCTTGACCTTTGACCTTTTTCCTCTGGCTCCGCCGCAGCACGTCAGAACAACTGGCCGCCACTGCCGGCGTTTTTCCCCGTGGGTCCATGTTTCTACCAGGACATCAGCATGGACATCAGCCAGACCTTCCAGCGCACCGTCACCATCATGTACTACTTCTGGATGTGTGAGTTCTTCATCAGCTGTTACTTTTATGGGGGAGCCTGTGGTCTCCAGCCCCTGTTCCCCGCCTGTAGTGCGTGTCTTTCTCCCTCCCTCGTGGCCCTCCAAGGGCACAAAAAATCCCTGTATGTATTAGTGTAGATACCATTTGTGTGTATATCATTCACCCTCCTGCTGCGTTTTTATGAGGGCCTATGAGGGGCCGGGTGGGTTTGGGCCTCTTCCATCATTTTCGAATTTACAGCCGCAATCTGGAAAATGAAACGGGCTGATGACTCGACAATAAGTTCTCTGTAGTGAGCCTGTTTGGGGGTGGGGGGTGGGGGGTGGCGGGGGGGAGACCTCTCTGTTAGAAAGGAGATCTGCTTAGTGATACCTTATGTACTTAAAAAAAAGGTATTTCAATGCGCTTAATTCTGAATTCGCTTTCCTCTTTTTTGCCAGCTGCTCCTCTGCAACCTTTGCTGTATTTGGTATTTTTGAAAAAATCTCACCATTATTCCACCATCATGTGGATGGGTGATCACTGATTTATTTATTTTTTGCTCGTCACATCTAGGCTACACATACCTCAGCCTAGCTAGACATACTCAACAAAAATGGTGATATATTGATATAGCGAAGGGTGAGATGAGCCACTGGAAGTGTGTGTCCCAAGGGTTTTTCATACGTGCGTGTTTTATGTCCATTGAGTCTGCCGTCTTGGTGGTCCTCTCTCACACCCTGTTCTCTGGCCTCCCCCCTCCAGTCTGCGCTGCTACTCTGCTCTTTAACCTGGTGTCCTCGCTGGCCAGATTCATCGTGGACCCGCAGGGCGGCGTGGGCCTGGGGCTAGCCATCCTCTGGGCTCTGCTCTTCACTCCCTGCTCCTTTGTCTGTTGGTACAGGCCCGTGTACAAAGCCTTCAGGTGCATACCGCTCGTGATTCCTTAAAGGGTTCGTTCGGAATTGTGGACATTGGACCTCATTTCCAAGTGAGCCAGGGTCTTATTTATCACTGGAGACGTTTTCAACACTTTTTATTCAGTTCTAGTTGGGCTAGTTTGACGGTACGAGACTAATGCCTCGTGAGGGAAAGCGTTAGCGTGCCAATAAAACCAGTCTTACCCACTCCACACTACACCCCAGGCAAATGCCAGACTATGGATGAAAATGTATGTTGATAGAAAGATAACTAACCTTGCATCGCATGAATCATCGCAGTTCTTAGAAATGTAACCTAGATAATAACAGTCTGCCGCTGCCATAGCCTTCTACCCGGAATTATAACATCCAGGCATACTTGGAAAAGAGGTCCAACTTCCGCAATTCTGAACTACTATTTTCCCCCCCAGCATATCGGGGCCTTTCCAGTGTTTGCTACGAATGATTTGCTGCGTGCTATCTTGACCCCTTTTTTTTGTTCTTTCTCCGCGCTGCGCCTTTTTAGGAGTGATAGCTCCTTCAACTTCTTTGCGTTCTTCTTTGTATTCTGTGCCCAAGTGGTGGTCTTTGTAATCATGACCATCGGGATCCCAGGATGGGGCTTCAGGTATGTGTGGTGCAATGTGTCCTCCGTGATGTATGGAACGCCTCTTATAAGCATACACCACAAAACACCTTCTTGAAATGTTAAAGTAGTCACAGTAGTCTAACTCCACTTTGGCTTGAGTGAATAATGCAATTACTCGAATGCATACATATAAATCTCCACTTGAAGTGTGATCTGCGAAATAAGCCAACCACACTCTTCCTAACAAAGTGTATTTGTAGTTATTCAGCAGTCACCAGTTGGAATTTAAAGTGAGGTTACGAACATACGTAAACAAACATATAATCAAAACAGTAGTAACCGTTTTTTGAATTTCTGGCATGAGTTGTTGAAATGTACAGATTTAGTTCATAAGTTGTGCATGAAACAATTGGAGAAGGGGTTTTCATTCTCCCATCATGTAATCAAAGGAAGGCTGCATGTCCAGTGTTTGAGCGACTGTTATTGTCGAGTATAAGAATCAAGTGGAAAAATCTTCCATACTGCATATACAGGGGCTCTGCCATTTCTACATTTTGTGTCAATGCATCCATGCGATGTAATGCCAGAGACTTTTATTAGCTCGTACGGATTATTTTGGTCCAGGTAAACAACTAGTGGGTTATTTGCGGCTACGTCAACATGCTCTGAGTCCATCTGTCTCTCCCACTCGTCGGTAGCGGCTGGATTGTGAGTCTGGCAGCGCTGAAGACCAGCGTTCCAGTTGGCGTCATCATGATGATCAACGCTATCTTCTTCACTGCTCAAACAGCCTTGGGCATCATCATGCTTAAGAAGGTAACAATGTTCATTTTCAGACGAGGACAAAATATGCTCACGGTTATCATGTTTATTTTGTTTTGTTTGTTTATTTATTTTTTGCAAACCAGTGTCACACAGACCTTGACATAGATTTAAGAAGAATACATAGTTTTGGATTCCTGTTACCTTTCAGTATAGCTTTAATTGCTTTCCTCAAAAAACATGGCTCTTGCTTGATAGTGTAGTGACTGTTTATCAGCTAGAAATAATAATACAAATAATATGTTTATTTTATTTTGCGTCTTTCGCGAACACACGGTCACTTGTGGTGGCAACACGACAACAAACAACAACAAGACAATAGAAATGGGATATTCTGCTCAGATACAGGGAGTCCATTGCCCCCCTGTATCTCACAGCGATACCCAATGTCCACTGCCTCTCCGTAGACATCCTTGAGCACGATGCCCTACCCCTACCCCTACCGGCTCCCCAATGACACGTATCAACATATTCCTCCCTCTCTAAGCCTTTGTAAACAACATCCACTTGCGGGCACATTGTGCACCTGCTCCAATCCCCCCCAAAAATGTAACCTGTGCCCTAGCGGTCGGCCCGTAAAGCTATCAACAGATAAACAGTCCGATGAATGGCCCACCCGACTCGCGTTGCACATATCGGTAACACGCACCGCCCCCGATGCACAATGGAACTGGCACCGCCAACCAACCGCTCGGTGTATCGAATCCCTCTCCTTTCTGCCTCCTTTCCACAGGTGCACTCTATGTACCGGCAGACGGACGCCAGCTTCCAGAAGGCCCAGGCTGAGTTCGCTACCGGAGTGATGTCCAATCAGGCTGTGCGCCAGGCCGCCACCAGCGCCGCCACCAACGCCGCCCAGGGGGCCTTCACTGGGCCCCGATAGAGCCGCATAGAGAGAGAGAGGGAGAGGGGGGGAGAGAGAGAGGGGGAGGGAGAGAGTGCTTGGGTTCTGTATGAAGTGGGCCCTTGGTCTGCTGCCCATCGGATCCCGTTTTCCCCCTGAATTTCCCACCCTATGGGTCCTTGGCATTTTTGTGAAGGGTAAAACCGATCCGTTGGGGTAGCGAGGGTCATTGCTGGAGTCGTGTGTGTTTTTGTAAACGTGTACAGGACGAGGTTTGCAAGTGATCAAGCCATTCATTTAAAAAAGAACAGGGAATCACAGCAGCAATGTTACACATGTGGTGTTTAATGCTTTTAAAGGAGAAAGTTACCCTGAAAGCCATATGCATCAGGATTGGGTCACAGAATTGTTGTATGGTTGTATGTCAAACTTTTTTTTGACCTATGTTTTTGGAGCAGACGTGTGTGGCCAAGTTAAACGAGACAATATTAAGCCTTGGTGTTTTCCTTTTGAAGAGGAACTTATAACACTGTTTGGTTATAATGCCAAAATGTTTATAAGAACCAAAGGGGGGGATAATGATGAATAATTTAAATTGTGATGTAAGTATGTTTAATTCTTAAGTGAATTGTTATACTTTGTTTGGGCTGTTAACCCCATGTTGCTGCTTGTCTACACACTAACATGTTGCTTTATTATTGTTACAAAAGAGAATGCCTGTGTACCATATTGCCAAAATGTGTTTTAGTCTAACCGCATATTAATGTACTTGTCGTTTCGTTGTGATACCTTCATTTTTTTTTAATGTTGATGCTGTTTGTATGTATTATAGTTGTTCAGGATTGCTAACGATGAATATTTTGTTTTAATAAAGAGTTGACATGCTGAACATTATTGCATAGTTTTGTGGGTGTCAAACAATGTCGACACACACACCACACATTGTTGTGAGTTGAATTCAATTCAGTTTGCTGTGATCTGAACCAGGTCTCCATTTGGGTCTAGCTGCGACCCCCTACGGACAGTAGAATTATGCAACATAAAAGAAAACCGCCTGCATACTTTCTCATTTTGTGGCACATTAATGGCAGGTAGTAACGACAGCTGACAAAAGGTTTAAAAAATACATTTTAGAGTTAATATCAATAAAATAAATAACATTCATGACTCTATAGACTTACCTATGTATGGAAGCCCATTCCCAACAGTAACAAAAAACCCATCGTAGGTCAAAATAATGAAATAAGTCGAAATGATGAGATACAATATAATTTCACTTTATCTCATTATTTCGAAATGTTATCTCTAATTATCTATAGGCCTAATTATGACTTACAATGGGTTTGTTTTTTTTCGTTACTGACGGGAATGGGCTCCCATACTTACCCAATGCTTAATAGCAGTTTTACTTTTAAAAGCGATTGGTCGACGTTTTTTAATTCAGCATTAAGTGCATATTCTTTCAAACCACACATAAAGTTTGTGGACATAACTGTCCGTGACAGCCGACAGCAGCCACCGGGCAGACGTCAGCGACAGGGTGGGGGACACCGTGAAGATGGCGGAGGCAGCGGCTACACCACAACACCGGTTTTTTTGCCACTGCTGTAAATGTGAAACAGATCCAAAACTCCCGGTGAGTTTATGTGTAACGGTGTTATTTCACCGCGCTATTTTCTATAGTCTGGCAACGATTGAGGCGTCGCCGTGACGAGTTTGTACGCTCAGCGGTCTCTGAAAACATTCACACGAAGTAACGTAAACGTTTACTTTAGTAACTACGCTCGACTTGAATCCATTTGGAAACTATCTTCCCGAATTTAGCTTGAGGTCAGACGTCGTTATGTTGCTGTAAGTGTGTCATAGAGTGTACATAACGGGTTTTGGATGTTTTAACATTCGTCGGGGGAAAATCTGTCGGTCCAAGTTTCATTCTGGCCGTTGCCATATTTAGAAGCAGTACGGCTGGTCAACCGTCAAACACATGTGAGAACCCTGGGACGGAGCTGCGCACTGTGCGCATACTAGTATGCGCATAGTGCGCAAACAGACGCTCAAACTGGCCTGTAAGCGCTGTCAAACGACCCTTTTGAACTACATGGCTGTGACATGCTATTATAGGCTGTCATACCCACACGTGTTGAGTGTGGGTGTGTTTTTCTGTGGGAGCGACAGAGGATGCACATATTTTGTGGATTTTTTGGATTGATTTCAAATATTTTCATTGTCATCAATTTGTATTTTTTTGCGTCAAGGATTTAACATGCCCCCGGTGTGAATCAGGCTTTGTGGAGGAGGTGGAAGAAGACTCAAGGTACATTTAACTGGTCTTTAATACTGCATGTACCTGCTCTATATTTCTCTGAGAGCTAACTCCATTTTATCTTGCCCTCCAGCCTCTTGACTCAGAGTACGACAGAGGCCAGTGAAGATACTAATCCCCTCTTGACAGAAGTAGGTCAGCTTGAAGGTTTAACATGAACAAATGTTATATTTACAACACATAACACATTTACAAATCCCTAAAATAAACAGGGATTCATTTAAGGAATTTATACATTTACTCTCTGGCTCTCTGTTCATGTGACGGCAGCTGCTGTTCAGGCAGCACATTTCGCTCCTGGCAGATCCAGTGGTTGCCGACCCCAGCCCAGACCAGCAGCAGGGTGACGCCGCTGACGAGCGGGTAGGGCTGTCCGAGGTCACCGCTCTCTCCCAGGAGGTGTCTACTGCAGCAACAGATAGCGGGGGATCAGAACCCAACTCCCACCCACCGGGGCTGGAGAGGAGGTCATCTCGACCAGACCACATGCCTGCAGTTGAGTGGTGGGTGGAGAAGGACAACAAAATAAACGTTAAAGAGGTGCCTCCCAACCTCATTGGGCCATTGACTCTGAGGTCAGAAGATTCTTTCACTTTGACCCGTCCTCTTTCACTTTGCATCAGTCTACGGCTTGTGAGCATTTCAGCGTAGTCATAGTCGTATATCAGTTGCTAAGTTGTCATATTGTTCTGAATATGGGGAATAACCCAAGATGAGTGTGTTTGACTGACAACCAAAACATTTTTTAAAGATCGAAAATTCTTTTTGATTGTATTCTTTCGGACTTTAGGATTGTGCAGCAGTTCCTGGCTAATTTGTTTGCGAACAACGGAAACCAAGGCTCAACTCCGGCTTCACTGTAAGTTGGCAGAAAATCGTGTACAGGTATTTAAAATGTTACAGAATCTTTTGTCTTTCTCTCATCTTTACTATTGGACAGCCATAGGTGTGTATATATATATATATATTTATATATTACATTTCCTTTCAGAACATTATCTTTGAAACCACATCGCTTTTTTCTATGTTATGTGTGCTATTAGAACTGAATCCAAACCTGAAAATGGCTGATTGGAAACGTATACAAAAAATGTGTCTATTCTTACACCCCGATTCACATCGTTTCCTGCCGTAACTCGAAGCACGTGATGTACGTGATAAAAGAGCAACAACTTGTCTGTCTGTGTTTCTGTTCAGCACCTCCATGCTCCAGTTGCACTCTAACCCAGGAGACTATGCTTGGGGTCAGGGAGGGCTAGATTCTGTAATCACAGAGGTGAGTGATGTCATCGCTGGTTAGTGTCATCCTGCGGTTGCACAATGAGTCAGAGAAGCAAAACCGAGCATCTACGCCCTGCACACCGCCGACACCACCCCCATCACTGCCCCTCCTGTAACGTGCAGATCTCCCCATGTCTATTTATACAGTGTTCCTGCATTAAGCTTGAATTCAGAATCTCATCCGCATATGATCCGTGACTGATGAAGGATATGATTAAAGGAATGTTCTTGTATGCCTTGGTATACCTCATTAAGGACATGTGCACTGAGCTATTCACCTTCAATAGAAATCAATTCTTTCTGAGCCAATCCTATTTGAACTGCTATTATTGAACTGTTATGTATTGAGTGACCACTCTTATTCCTAATCTTCTAGTGTTATGTTCTGGGGTAATCACACATTCACACCAAGGCGCGCGCGCACACATACACACACACACACACACACACACAACAATGTATTTTTAGGTTTATATTGCTCATTGGCCATATATCCCTTTTAGAAGGTGTCAAAACAAATGTGTTACTGTTCTGCCTATGGTTGCTTGTTCTTCTATATTTATACTGATTTCCCTGTTCACAGATCCTACGTCTGTCTTTCTTCAGCTCTTTGTCTTAGCTCCCGCTTTTTATTCACACCAGATATTTCTCTGTCTCTTGCAATGCCCGCCCCTCCATCCTTAGCTGTTGGGTCAGCTGGAGGGCAGTGGTCCTCCCCCTGCAGAGAAGGATATGATCTCATCGTTGCCAACCGTCAGCGTCTCTCAGGAACAAACAGGTGGGGGTGGGGGGGCAGTGACATCATCATCATATGACGTCCGGACAGCAAGGCCATTTCATCTGATTGCGAAAAAAGGACGTTTAGATGGCTGAAATTCAGAACATAGGGGAACTTTAGGGTGCATTGTGTTTTCACTTGATTCAAGCTTTTATCTGTGTTTTGACATGTATGACATATTGGCCGCTCAAAAGCATAACCATGTGATGCAATAGGCAGCAATACGGCCATGATTTATAGTTGTTAGTCTAATCTCTTTACTCATCTATTTTCTCATCTCTTTTTAATATACCTCTGTAACCCAGACTCTGCCTCCTCGTTTCAGCCTGCCGGTTGGAGTGTCCAGTGTGTTGTGAGCGCTATTCTCTAGGAGAATTTGTCAGGCAGCTTCCCTGTTTACATTATTTCCACAGTGACTGTATAGTACCTTGGCTTGAGCTGGTAAGTCCCGTAAAGAGTAACCGTCACACAAATAATAACGGCTTTATATCCGGTAGTTTTACAGTGTTATAGCAGTGATGTTACCATTGCCTGCCTATTGGTTGTGACGGTCTTCATGATTTTCTTTCCCCGTCCCCGTAGCATGACACCTGTCCCGTGTGCCGCAAGAGTCTGGACGGAGTGGACAACAGCTTGCCCCCGACGTCCGAGCCCACGGATCCGCCCGCTATCAGACCCGAGCCCTCGGAGAGCCAGGCCATCTGAACCCGCGATGGACTCCACGGACACTTCATGTTTTTTTTTCTTTTCAAGAGACGCGGTCTTTGGGTCACAAAACCCACCGGTCACCGTTTTCACTGCAGTAGTAACATAGAGCAATCTGTGCCGTAAGAACAAGTCTCTCTCAACACGCAGAGACATTTGAGTCGTGAATTTCTGTTTACAAGAAGCTTTGTCTTTTATTTCAATAAAAGCCACGCTGCCTCCACCCCCTTGGTATCTGGCGGAAGAGCACACAGCAATTCAGTGCTTGGAGACGAGATGTTGTGGATGTGGTCTGTTATTGAGTCACCGGGGTGTACCATTGGGCTTATGTGGACTATTCAGATGCTCAGACCCAGGAACTAAGCACCACTAAATCACATGTGACTTCCAAGAGTGATGAGGAATTTACAGAGTTATTAAGTAGCCGTTTTGTACCAAGGCTCTGGGGAAGAGTCTTTTCCCAGCAGTTCAGTCGTAAAAAAACAAATTTGACCTGCCTTGGGGTCGGGGTTGTCTCCTTTACTTAAAACTTCAATCAAAGCCTGACTTTGTAATCATTGCCCTTTCGTGCTGTCTATCCCCGAGATGGGAATATTCTGATACTATTTCTTTATATTGTTGCGAGACATATCTGGTGCTTTGGGGTTCATAAACTCTTTTAGACCTAAGATGTGTTTGTCCTATGCACAGTGATGCAAATCTGGTTAGATGTTTTTATTAATGTACTACTGGGTCGAAACTGCCGTTTGAACACCAGTTGTAATGTGTAACTATAAATACTGTCATCATGGATACGTTGTCGTTTTGGGGGATGGGGGGGTGTGGGTCAACAGTGCCACAAGCGCGCCAACAGTTGCCACCAGCTCACAGGAAGGTTAATTACAAATTCAATACGTCAAACGTGCATAATACCGTACCACCAGAGAGCTTCCTGTACCTCCAATGTGATTTCCCTGGGACCGTGGGTAATGAAAATGTAATGAGATATTGTCACACTTTTAACACCAGTACAGTTTTCCAATTTGTCCCACACGACCGACATCTGCCCTGCTCACCCTCCTCGGCGCGTCCTCCTCCTCCCCCCTCCGTCGTCTCCCTCCCTCCCTCCCTCCTCACTGAGAATGCCCGTGTTGTACTGACAGTAACGCTACGGGCTGAGCAGACATGGAGGCCCGATTGACGCGCAAGGCCCATTCTGACACATCCACGCTCGGCTAACCCAGTGTCGGAGACGATTCGGGAGATTCTCGGAGTTATAACGGATACCCACTTCTGTAAGGATGAACGGATTTCAGGCGAGGGTTGAAGGAATAGCAGGCGATCCATTTCGAGTCTCTGTTGATTCAACGCAGCCGCCATTTTGTTGACAGTTCGTATTTTTTTTTTATAATGACACAGCGCTGCATCTATTAATTCATCCTATACGAACACGTACGGCGCTATATTGTTACTTGTACTTAATTGGTTTAGGCGGGACACTTGTCTCGCACCTTTGTTTAAATGTACGTGCGGTTTGGTCGGCTGGCCGGAGCGCGAGGCGTCACAATATTGCATCGCTAGCCTCCCGAGCTGCGCTCCCGTAGCACGAGTCCCTAACGTGACGGAGATGCGAGATTGTAGCCGTCGGATGTTGTCATATACGCTGGATTTGGATGTATTGCACTGCTCCCAAGATATTTGACAATGTTCTCTGCAACGTGCTTCAAATATAGATTAACCGTGGCTAATGTAGAGCCAGTCTATATTGTATAATGTTAGCATAGGCATGCATTGCTAGCCAGTGCGAATGCCATTGATACTGTGTAGCGAGCGGTCTATTATTGGACGAATGGTAACTGCTATCATGTAATAACCTGAGCATACCCTCTAAACTCACGGGTAATAACCAGGGGGTGATTGCCAACGCAGTCCTTGATATCCTCTAGTCCTGCGTCTCGTTGTGTTTGTGTGAGAATAAATGGGGGGGAATGAAGCGTGTTGACATCCCACCTACTCCATCACAACTTTCGGATGGAGGTGACAGGCTAGCACAACGTGTATCGTATGCTACTGTATTATTTGGGTCTCCATTTTCAAACGCGCCGTTTATGCGATTACACTTACATGTGCAGTTCCCGTGCATCGGAATGTTAAAACCTATTTGGCCCGTCTTCAGAGGACAGCGGGATGCGTCTCGCTTGCATACGTGGGCGATCATAGTCGCTTCAGATCATATTGGGGGCTGCTGGTGCGCTCCTCTATTTATAGGCTGTTGGAGATCAGTGGGACATTTCTGATTCTTTGTATCTTTTGATTTGGCCGAATCAGCACTTGGAAAGTGAACTATGTGGCCACAACGTTGATTCGTACGACGGAATAAACCCATACCCGAATAATGTGAGCACCGTTTCTGAACAATCACAGAGGTGAGTGACAGTTTTTTGTATTATTATTTTTTAAACAAATGTATTGATTCTTTGTCTATTCTTGCATTTTATAAGTGTAGTAACACAGCCACAGGTAATTAGAAGCTTAACTAGTTTCATTGTTATCTTTATTAAATATGGCTGCAAATATAAACACAGGCTGACATGGGACATTTACAAAGTGATCTCAGCTATACTTTATAATATCGCCAATATAACTGATGCCTCTCAAGCAAAGCTGAAATAATGCCCACCTGAGTTAAACTCCTAATACCTGTCATCGGTGAGGCGTCATTGTGCTTTGAGGCCATTCTATCCATGGTCGTCATTGCACATTTTGACATGTTCTTGTGGTTGCCTTAACAATGACAGGTAAGCTCCAGGTAAGCGCACAATATTAGTGGATCTGGATGCATCTGCTGTTATATGCGTCCGTCACTTTCGGGTGCCCTTCAGGCTACACCATATGGTACCCCTCACCTTGCCCTCGAATCCAAAAGATGTACCCGTGGTCTGTATAGTTTCAGTTAGTGATTACAATGCCGTTCTATATTAGGCATATGCAAAATCGGTCACGTGCAGTCTCACAGCAGCGCGCGAAATTCTCTTTCGATACAATACGACTTTATTGTCAGTGGGACACTGAACATTTTTTCAAGGCCATTCAAAACATTTATGACATACAGGTCAACACACAGATACATATTTACAGATACATATACCGATACAGGGGCGTAGCCAGGACATTATTTCTGGGGGGGCCAGTGTTTTATTTGGGGTGGCACTCGATTGCTCAATTGCAAAATTCTCAGACTGCGGGGGGGGGCAGTGGGGTGGCCATCCTCCGACCAAGGGTGGCCGTGGCCCCCCCTGGCCCCCACATGGCTACGCCCCTGTACCGATACATAAAACAACACAAATGACATGTACTGGCCGTTTCAAAATAACTTGGGGATCTATTTGCTGGGCTTCAGTACTTCTGTGAATGATGCGGGGGTGGGCTCGGTCCAACTCCTTCTGCCCAGAGGAAATCAGCAGTTATGAACAACGTGTGCAAAAGTGAAAGAGGCAGTGGACTGAGGGAGTGAATAAGGGGAGGGGAGGGGAGTGATGGGAGGTTGTTTACTACGTTCCAGGCCTCCATCGGTTTTATTTGCTGTTGAATCAAAATCTATCCACATTTCTTTCTGCCATCTTGCTCCAGGGCCGTTTCTTGGACAGAGTGTTGTATATGTAACAGTTATACTTGTTTTAATAGAAGCTACAGGTTATTGATTGTGTAAATAAAAAGGCATTCACCACTACTATCCAGCACTGCTGAACTGTTGTAGGCCAATACAATGCATGATTTCTAGCACTATTTGGGGAGTAATAAAACATACATACCAGCCAAAGGGAAAAGATGCCGTAATGCCAAATGCTTATCGAAGTTGTTGAGCAGCCGCAAAACGGAAACATGGCTTGAGATCGGATTGCTTCCAGGGGAACAAGCACCGGTACTTAGATTAGTGTAGTATTCTACACGTTAGGGAGTGCGAGACGTGTTTTGACTCAGTGCAAGGCTTGACGCAACTGAGTCTCCTATCAGTTGCTAATTTGCTAGCCAGCTTCTCGGAAGGGGCTTATTTTTTGGGCCTAGCTGCTGTCAGACCAGCGGATGCAGCTTGACTGGCTCCGAGTGGTATAAAAGAAATGGCAAACATTTGTCACTTGTGGAGAGGGGGAGAGAAAGAGGGAGAGAGGGATTGAGGTAAAGTGAGAGCACCCCGTGAGAGAGAGAGAGAGAGAGAGAGAGAGAGAGAGAGAGAGAGAGAGAGAGAGAGAGAGAGAGAGAGAGAGAGA
>JAOPJJ010000093.1:4569973-4579973 GCA_027122795.1 Enchelyopus cimbrius | reverse complement strand
TCTGTCTCTGTGTCTGTCTGTCTGTCTGTCTGTCTGTCTGTCTGTCTGTGTCTGTCTGTCTGTCTGTCTGTCTGTCTCTGTGTGTCTGTCTGTCTGTCTGTCTCTGTGTCTGTCTGTCTGTCTGTCTCTGTGTCTGTCTGTCTGTCTCTGTGTCTGTCTGTCTGTCTGTCTCTGTGTCTGTCTGTCTGTCTCTCTCTTTCTGTCTCTCTCACAGGGAACAAGCCCAAAGCATCAGGATGAATACAGAACACACCTAGGATGAACACCGAACAGGTGTGTGTGATTAGCAAATCTTATACACACAAGGAAACCTCTGTACCACTAACCCAACAGTGGTCTGTCGTCGTCCCCCTTCTCTCCCAGACCTCCAGGGACTGAACACATGGGGTTATTCGGAATAGCACAGGGTAGCTTTGAAGGTGGCTGAGTAAAAGGCCTCAGGGGATATTAGGTGTGCAATCAACATTTGTTAATAAGAATACAGCACTAATAACAAATGCAATGCAGCTGAGAAAAGGGACGCCAAAACTGGTTTGTACTGGTTTCAGTGATTGATATACCATTCCACAACAGGCCATTGTGTGAATGCGGTTATATAAAGTTTGCACCTCCCTACATGATTGCCTGATATGGTGGTGAGTGCATTCAAAACCACTGAGGAAAATACATATCTGAATCCATGTTGCCATAGCAACCCACAAAGACACGGCAGTGTCCATCTTCAGGCACTTCCACCGCTACCCACGAGACGCGGTGGAATGGTAGGACGCTGCCCCCTGGTGGTAAGAAATAACACGTACTTCTAGAATCTGGACTAGTTTGAACCATGGTTTGAACCATCAGGGTGAACACAGGTATGTGTTGTTACCGTAAAATGAGCAGCCTTTCCATGCTTGTAGATCTATATTCACTTTATGGAGAATGCATTAAAGCCAAATGGTCTGACCCTACAGGTTGCACCTTAAAAGTTATTTATCATGAAGCAATTTTACAAAGTGTCGTGCATATTGCACTTTCCTAGTGGAAATGGGAGCCTGTTGAGTGGTTGACATTCAAGCACGGATTATAGTAACCTACGGGAATTTGTGGCACATCTGTTGCATTCCTTTCGTTTTACAAGTTGTACAAGTCTGACAAATTCCGCCGGATCTCGTAGGATCCCTCATAATATTACTAACAAATAAAATAACAAACAAACAAAAACAATATATAAAAAAAAATATATATATTACTAACAATTAAAATAGGGTTCCAACGGGTTTCGTAGGACCCCTAATTATGTAGGATATGACTTTAGTCTCTAATTCAGGTTGTAGCAATATGCATCTGTAGGCAAAACAAAACAGGACTGAATGTTTCTGCCAAGGTTTCTACCCGGCAAGTTTTCTAGAAACACCACCCACCAAACATGTCAAACCATCTGCGCTTCGTTGCGCGAACAATAATGGTCCAAGAAGGCAACCTGGACGTTGCGTACAAGACTTTAAACAGGTTTAAAATTCATCATTTATTAAAGTTTTTATATATTATTTCAAAACATGTACGCAATTGTAGTAACCGTTACGTTACTTGTTCTTATGAACCGCTTGCTAACTTCCGCTCCCGTTCAATGTCATAGGAACCGCATCTGCGCAACAGAATTAATTTCCTTTAATTTAATTTTCTGTCTATTGATATATTGTAATGGTTGTTTCTAAGAAATTGTGTCAGCCTCCTTGTACCAATAATGAAGGAGGTGCACGAACGCTTTCATTTAAAATCTCCGTTTGTTAATGGCAAAGGGACCGTGGCTTTCGGACTGCTATGGTATATTTTTTATGTTTATATATTCAATATTATGCAACAAACACACATTCTTCATATCCATCCATCTTTATTTTTAATGAGTTGTGTGTCTGTTACTGTCTGCGTGGTAGCAGTCCACAGGCGGGTAAACAAGGCTTACTTAGAATGGTTAGAAAATAATACGTTAAATAGTTAAAAAGAAACCATACAAAATGTAGGTTATTGGATCTCCTCGTCATTCCTAATCTATATGTGTGTCTTCTCAAGGGTCCTGGCTCAGGATGGCCTCATTGAGGATGTGAAGCGGAAGCGGTACTTTGAGAAGCCTTGCCGGGAGAGACAGCGGAAGAACTTTGAGAACTGCAAGCGTGTCTACAACACAGACATGGCCAGGAAGATCTCCTTCATCTCCAGGACATACAGAGACGATGCCTGGGTGGGCTGTTAAACATAAAGCAGCGCTACAAGGGATAATGCCTGGACCAGGTTGTTCAACGAAGAAACGTGACAGTGGTTAAAAAAAACTTAGAGGAATCTAACAGGAGTGGGTCCTTCTATTCACAGATGTATATTCATTGACAGATGTGTATCCATCGCTTCAAATTCATTATTTGTATCTTTGTGACAGAACTGTTCATGGTATTGACATAATTGGTAGAAGTGCTTGTGAGCAAATATTTATTTGAAATGGGTTTTAAATATGCATATGTTATGCATTGTGTCTCTTACAAAACCCACACACTTGTCTAGATTTGTATTTATAACTATGCATTTAACAATGCAAGATTTGGGAATGTATGTTGTTTGGCAAGCATGCCATTGTTTGAACTCCATTACATAACACTTGGGACAACAAGCTGTTCCCTTTTAGGTTTGCTTACACCAACGTGGCTGCATTCTGGTATAACTATAAATAAATCTAGAAAAAAAAAATCATTCAACGCATTCAATATGAATATGTATGTACCTTCCACGTTTTGTGGAAACGAGTCAAGACACACCCCCAAAACGAATTATCATTCGTACTTCCCACTTCTGCCTTACGTTAATGTCGTCATACGCCCGTTTGCGCGGACCCTATGCCTCAATAAATATTAAAACACAAAGTGTGTAGTACACCTGGCGAAGAGCGTGCAAACATGGGCGGAAAGGCATTTTCCTTCCTTCTTGATTTGTATGGCGTTTGGTGAACGTTATGGTGCATTACCGCCAACTGCCATGGGTCTAGGATCGAGAAACGTGCCCTTTAATATAATAACGTGCCCTTTATTATACAGCTAATATAAACGGAACTGCGTGCACATCTTTGCAACCAGTACACTGCCGCAGGTATCGGTGGAAAGGACGTAATGACTGCCCAAGGCAGTAGCGACCGATGCAATGCCGAATGCACGTTTATTTTTAATTTGCACACAAATAGCAATATCTTATATGAATTTTTTTTTTAACCTAGTGTGGTTATCAGAGTTTACCACATTCACCACATGCCCCGTCAGCTTATTCGAATCCATTCAATATTACATTTTAGAAGGTATACTGTACTTTGTATTTTATATTGTCAAATAGAAATAAAGCACCAACAAATATTCCGTTTATTTTTGTTTCCTCCGTTTGTATGGGTATTGGTACACTGCGCACCTTTCGCAGTTCGTTTATGTAATTTCTAAAAGTCTGACGTAAGACGATATGCCTCCAATGTGCACGTCTACATTTCAAAGTAACGCCGCGTGTCTTTTGTTCACCATGTGTACACCAGCTCGCAGCACGATCGACACGTGTGTGGGCGGAGTCGAACATGTACTACGACGAACGAATCACCGTCACGGATGCCGCTGAATGGTCAACCTCGGAGCAAATGGGCGGGTACTGTTATTTATCGGAGCCAATCGCAACCGCTCGATTCAGCACGTGTAATGCCCGTGGAGTAAAGTGTCAGTTCTTCACGTTTTTCGTACGGAGGCTGGCCACGCCGAAGTAAGGGGAATCCGAAGGTGACAGAGAGGGAGGGAAAGTGAGCAAACTAGACAACATCACATGCAACACAGACCATACATGCTGAATGACCACTGCGAAAGGCTGTTTTGACTCCACGTAGTTTGATTCACTGCATCTACCTGCTAACGAAGCGTGTCGTTATTTGCGTTCCTGTCTACGTTGAACCCACTCCTGCTTGAGGTAAGAGCTTTACGTTTGTTTTTGTTTTTGTTCCAAAGCCAATAACAATCAATCGGACAAAATGTTTTCATGGTTTAATTAATATTATTATGTTATTATTGGTGTGAGTTTGTCAGCCTCGTTTTAGTTAACTACGTTAACTGTACTTTATATATATATTTTCAGTTGTGTATGTATTTCTTTTTAATATAATAATATTGATTATATCAATAAACAACAAAAAAGGTAGTACCTTGCAATACAGTGGGAACGTTAAAGTCACCAAATCAGTCACCGGGACACGTTTCGGTGTTTGACGTTATAATTTTCTTGTATAGTTTAACACAATATATAGCATGTGAGAAACTAAAGATCAACATCACATTCGGAGGATGACTTGCATAATGTCCAGATATAAGCTTCTATTGAAAGATTTTAATTTATATCAATTTCAAATAAAATGGGTGTCCTGTAGTGCACTGAATAATGTCTGTGATTTCTGGTGTCGAGTTGGACAAACACCCGGTTCGGTTAATAATGTTGTTCTGGACTGGAATGCCGTCAGATCTTGATACAGTTCTGTGTTCAGTGTAAGGGGCTTTTTTTCAATGCCATTATTGTATGGGGGTGGGGGTACGAGTTGTACATAACTTGAGGAAAACACACAGCATGCAGTTGTGTGATTTTACCAGGGGGATGATATTTCCCTATATTTCACATTAGTAATAGAATTACAATAGCGATTGAGACATTCACACTACACGCCAATTGTTATAAATCCTCACCCCTTCTCTTCTTTCTCTTCCAGTTTTAAGGAATGAACTCACTGGGCAAGTCCTCTAAATGGCCGTCTTATGACTCGCTCACCTCCACCCCCAGCCTGCTCCTCAGCGAGAGTGAGCACACGGAGGACGAGGCAGACCTTCTCTCCTCCGAGGGTGAGGGGGAGAGCAGAGGAGGAGCTGAGCTCTACTTGGCCGGTCGAGGTGCGGGGGCCTCCGTGCAAAGCTACCCCTTCCTGGGCCACCCGTGCTCCGACAAGCCTTCCCGCAGGTCCTGTCCTGCAGAGCCCCCGCTGGCCACCAAGGGCCCGTCTCCTGGGGCTATCGCGCCAGGCTCCTCCTCGGTCACACCTGGCGACACAGCGTTTGCCCAGAAGGTATGCGTGGAGCCGCTTATGCGTGCCGTATAACTTGCATGCTTCATCTTTGGACATTCAATTGGAGACCGATACGACACTGAGTCATGTTGTTGGTTTTAATTGGGCCTTCTTTCTCCTCCACCAGTGTGCCGATTTGCAGAGATTCGTACGACCACTGATTGAGCTTCTAAACGGGCTGAAGAGAGGACGGTTCGATAAAGGTAATTCTTCACAGAATTTGGATTTCCTTCACTGTACTGTGGAGTGAGCGAACGATTTGTAATTACCATTTATTTATAGTCAACATGTTCTCATTAAGTCTCTTTGCCTACTGTCAGGTCTAACAGGCTTCCAGCAGAGCGTCGCCATTGATAGGCTGCAGAGGATTTTGGGAGTTCTGCAGAAGCCTGACATGGGGTAAGCAATCTCAAAAAGTTCTGAAAACCTCTGGCATCATGCGTTTGCATTAAAGAGTGTATATTGCGGCCAATTATCCATAATTGATCCCCTTATGTTTCTTTCTTTTTGCCCACAGTGAAAAGTACCTCCACACCATTGTCCAGGTAGAGATCTTGCTTCGAATGTGGTTTCCTCAAATGGTGCCTCAGTCTTCCATCCCACCCACCCATGAGCGCGTGGTGCTGGGCCCTTCCCGCTGGCGGCAGAACCAACTGCATATTCCCGTCAAGGTAAGCCTTTTCACTGATTTGTTTCAAAATGTCATACAGTACCGTCCCCCGCCACACATTACTCATCCCTTAAGCCTCAGTGATCCATGTGCGCGTTATGAGTTGATCATGTTGGTCGGTGCGTGTGTGCCATTGCATTATCCTTATTGTCTTTTTTTATTTGTATTATTTCTCCATCTAGAAGCGAAAGATGAGCTGGTTGAATCCTGACCCCTCTGACACAGTCTGGCCACAACACCAGCAAGCCAAGAGTTACCAGAGCGGAGATCGGCTGGACTACTGCCACACCGTGACACAAAACAATGCTATCTCCGCGCGCCTACCTGGGACATCTTCCCAAAACAAGGACATGGAGGATATCACACCCGGGCTTCCCACATTCAAATTCACGGGCAGTATCAGCTCCCCGGACGCCCGGAGGTGTTTGTACAGCAGGAGGGAAAACGGAACATGGAGACTCCAGATATCTCCGCCTCCTTCCCCGCGTGACTGCCCGGCTATGCAGGACAGGGCTGTCTCGTCTAGCTCCGCCGCTCCCATGGCCGACTCACCTTAGATGCCCCCGGCTTATATGTGGAACGCTGCCAGACAGTGGAGGCCTGCGCATGGCAGGCAACGTGAAGATAATGACATCACTACAAAGCTAGCAGTGGAGTCGCTACACGACATGGGCATTGCGAAGGATAACTGCTGCTTGTTTTAACACTCAACTGCGGGATAGAAATGGATTACACTAGTATGGACATTGCACTATATGACCACCTTCACTTGCCTCTTGTTCTATTGGCAATTTTATTTTCATATGTTCAGTTCATATACATATGTTTATGCATACATGTATTTAATGGGTTTGAGAAGATTACGGTTGTTTTGATATTCCGACGTTTAATGTATTTTGCCCAATCAGTGCTCTGTTTTCTATTTTGTCGTTTCAATTAATTAACAAACTCCCTATTTATTAGGCTACTTCTAAATGATTTATTCTTAAAGACTCAAAAAGTCTGTAGTGTAAACAAAGGCTTTAAGCCTCGGACAAAAAGGGTACAAATTGTAGTTATTACAAATGATACTTCTCTGCACAAACCATCCGCCTGTTCTACATAAAATGCAAAACGGGCTACTATGGGAAACTAAGAGTCAAATATTAACTAAATACCAATGACAAATCATCGAGCTATTGTGTATGAGGGGTTTACTTTAAACAAATACTACTTGCAAAGCATTGTTCAAATGGCTTCAGAATCAGAATTTGGTTTGGTTCTTGACTGCAGTTATTAATTTGAATGTTTTTATTTGCACTCCTGCTCTTGACACTGGGTTTGATATTCTAGTTTGGTCATTTTCAACATTAAAAATACATAGGGCATATTGCCCATTGTATTTTGGATGGGTTTACAGTAGCGCCTCCACAAATTCTTGTATTTGGAGGACAATAAACACCCCATGTGTTCCTGTTTCTACATTTGAGAAGTGTTCTATTTTTTTGCTCATGGACATAAAATCAACCGAAACGATGAACTTGTTGCATCCTGTTTTTATTCTATTCAAAGGGAGGACAATAAGATCATTTAAATCGGATTCATGTTGGCGGAATAGTCCACCAGGTGGTGGCGCCAAAAACCAAAAGATGCACAAGTACTGGGTGGCGCGAAAATGGCGCTGTATTTGCGGAAGCGACTCCACGAGCAACCGACGAGCAAACAAGCAGAACCTGGATAGTCAGTCCAATGGATGTATGAGACCCACTCGCGATGTCACACCGCTAACTTTTAGCTCTAGCTGTTGAATGCTATTCCAACAACATAGTGTTGCATAGTGAACGTGATTCATTGTATAAAGATAGAAAGTATAATCCCTTAACTACCATACGGAACAAGCAGATTTCACAAACCGGCGTAGTCGTGTTTCGCTAGCCGAACTAGCCGGGTTTAGCTAGCCGAACTAGCCGGGTTTAGCGGCTACGGCTAGCCGTCTGGGGATGGTCGTAAGCAGCGCTAGCTCCTCCAGAGATGGCTGCAGGGTCGGGCTCTTCGGGCGGCTCTTTAGAGTCCAAACTAGACAGGAAGTTTCAAACCGTTTCGAATACAATGGACTCAATACAAGGATTATCGACATGGTGCATCGAAAACAAGAAGTTTCACAACCTGATCGTGCGATATTGGATGAAATGGTTAAGAAAATGTAAGTTGCTTAACTCATCTCGAACTGGTTAGCCACGCTTGTTTTTTTTAATCACCAACAGTGTTACAGGCAACACAGATGCTGTGCAATGATACACATATGGATCTAATTTAACATAACTATTTGTAATATACTTCAAACCATCTTGGGTTTTGTTCCACACTGATCATAGAATAACGGCGGGGTTGCTATTGGCTAGCTCGCTCGTCAGGTTCAGAAGACAGCCTCGTACTGGCTACTTGGTCAGCCTCATACTAGCCTGATAGTACCTAGCTAACTAGTTTGTATCAGAGGCTGCTCAAGAGATCGACTGATAACACTGTAGCTAACTAGTCAGGTTCAGAGGACAGTTTGGTAGTAACTCGCTAGTTGGCCAGGCTCATAATAACCTGATAGTATCTAGCTAACCCCTCAGTCTCAGAAGCTGCCCAAGAGATCGACTGATAACATCGTAGCTAGCTAACTAGTCAGGTTCAGAAGCTTTGCAGAAGAAGACAGCCAGGTAGTTACTAGCTAGCCACATCTGTTCTCAAAGTTTTACTCTAATTAAAATGTCTATCGGAAAACCTCTCTATGACGTGATGACGACATAGAGGTTGAAGTCCAACTACTCGGACTCATGTGGGACTTGGTTGATATTGATCAAAGTACTTTTGCTTGAAAGACCTGCTTCTTAATTCAGGTTTTGTTCATGAAGCGAATTATTATGTTTTGTTTTGACTCATTCGTACAGCCCTTCTTGCGTGTCATAGGGACTGTTTATGACGTAGAAGGTGCTCTGTATGAATGTATGCTTTGTATGAATGTATATGAGATTATTGGAATATTAAGATCTTTGAATTACCATCCCTCTATTTAGGTGATTATGTCATAATTGCATAGGTGTGTGTTAGTGTGCAAGGAAATGTCTCGGGGCATTAAAAAAAGTGACAAAGCGTGATTTGTCAAAGATATTCTGTATTGTAAGGTAACATTGACATTTGACCTTGATCAGTCTTACATATGTATTATGGCTATGTTGGTGTGTTTCATATTTAACCACAGTTGTGGTAAAATATGGGAAATCTTGTCATTTAAATGAATGACATTATCTGTTTACTACTCACATAGGTTGTGAATCATTTGCAAGGTTGAGATTACATCAGCACTGTGTTTTGATGAGAGCTGCACATCACATGTGTCTGGTAGTTGTTTAGTCACAGTCAAATTAATTTGCCAATCGTTTTATATAACCAGTACATAAACTAAGTAGTAGTATTTTCTTTAGATATACTTTTGCAGCCCTCCTTAAAAGGACAATAACCATAAGAACACGTGTTATTTGTATATTCAATTATGTATATCGGCACAGCAGTGCCATTGCAATATCACAGAAAGCCATTACATATCACATTCATGCTCATTGAAACATTCATCGGACTACTGCTTTCTTTGTGTGCATTAATTGGAGATGACAAGGCCATATTTATGATTACCTTCTGTTGATTTGTTAGACTCCTTCAGAATCAGCAAGGTGATGCTCACTGACCATCAGACGCAATATACAGTGTTTGTGTACCTTTTCCTTTGTAAAAACACTGTTTACAGGGAAATATTGGTTAAGAGGGCAGTTCTTTCTCTACTTCAGTTACATGCTGTGGATAGGTTTGGTTCAGTCCATGGATTGATAATAAGGGTCCTTACATATTTGCATTAGTAATTAACTCTTGCATTAAGCTCTATTTGCTTTTTATTTGATAATGAAAATCTAGATCTGGGGCATTGCTCATTGCCCCCGGTTTTTTGTAACCATATATGTCTAGTTGAAACTGTATTTCACTGTATGAAAACTGTATGAAAGTGTATGAAAGTGTATTATACCACTATCAATATTCTATTCATTTGGATGGTTGGCTGGATGCTTTAACAGTGGATGGACTTGATGAAGTGAACTCTTCCGCCTACTCATTCAATTGCTTTGTGAATTAGAAAGTTCAGTTGCTTGCTCTCTTAAAGGAGTATTCTGGTATTTTATGATGTGTTTATGATTAAATAGATCGGTTCAGGTGTT
>JAOPJJ010000093.1:4465854-4484291 GCA_027122795.1 Enchelyopus cimbrius | reverse complement strand
CACACACACACACACACACACACACACACACACACACACACACACACACACACACACACACACACACACACACGTAGTGGTAGTCATACAGGAGTCCACTGATGAGAGGCAGTCTATTCAGGCCTCTGTGTGTCATTGTTTGCACTCAGCCAGAGGTGACGGCCAACAGCTACGGTGCACTCTTCGTGCTAGAACAGACCATAACATAGCTGAGCGTTAATCAATGGTTACGACAGTGTAGATGGCCTTGCCGGTGAAATAGCGTCATTGTTAGTGTTCATAAATCGGTGATCTCGAGGTTCCAGCGACGAGGCCACTAGTTTACCTAACACACAGCATCCGGCCGCGAAAGAGTGCCTTCACCTGCATTGAATGAATGGTCGAGGTAGTGCCAATCTCTCAACCAACGGTGGCAGTATGTTCTCGTACAAGCATCAGCCATCCCTACCATCCGCAACAGGACTTCTTCAGTCCACTTCCCCATCAATACAACATTTCTGTCTTTATAACGGACCAAAATCCTTTTAAAAGACGGTCCATTTGAATATACATAATGTAGGCTCATTAGAAGAACAGTCCACCAGGGAGATGATCCAGGTACTTGAATGACATCTATTATCTATCATTAGCCTATATTGTCATCTGCCTTTTTATTCTGTGATCTGCTTGCTAATGTGTAGTAATTACATCAAAACCAGGATGGTAGCATAATGGTAACCATGCCTCGTGCATTTGTTTTTTGTGCTCGTGTTCATTTGTCCGGGCGCTTTTGCGCGACAGTGTGGTGTAAGGACTTCCGGTCCACAAGAATCGTTGACCTACGTTCTTCAGTGTTGCTCACCTCGCTTTGTCCCCCCAGTGTTGCCATAAGAATCGGTATCCTGGCAACAGCACCGCCGACCCGGGGAAAGACAAAGTAAGGTCGCGCGGGGCTTACGATGGGCAAGATGTCCTTTGATGCCCGCTCAGAACGTGTGCGCGTGCACGCGGCTTCCTTTGAACCCTTTTGTTTCCTTCTTTGCATTCTTATAAGCTGACACTTGGTTTTTGTATAGTTTACAATGACTGTGGTTCCATTAGCCTTGTTGGAGCATTACAAAACAACAAGAAACCGTGCAGACTTTGGGAATGCTTGATAATCTTCGTGGCAGTTATTTTATTAAAATTATCTGCACCCTGCAAATGACATCATTATGATTCATGTTGTCATATGAATATGGATGCATTTACAACGTAAATCATATTTCTTTCCCACTCTCCCTGTCTGGCAGACATATTGGATGAACAGACATTGAAGATATAGGGCTGTGATTACCTATGAATACCAGAAAATGAAGAAATATCTCGTTGGCAAAGCCACAGACTGGCTTATTCAAAAACAGTCGCTTGTATGCGTCTAAAATCAACATGCAACAGCAGCCCAGTATTATGTATTATGAGGCTCTCGTCTGCTGCTGCAGAAACCCATCCCTGCAAACGGCCTTCGTAACCTGGTTGGGTGTTGTTGCTGTTGCCATGGAGACCGCCAGGCCTGTAAAAAGGGACTGGGTTCTTTGTGTCTTGTCCATTTCAGGTTAGCTGTAGACATAATCGATTCAGAGGCAGTGCTTGCTCATAGCTAGAGGGGGACGCTTACCCTCGATATTGCAGTGGTAGAAAAGACCAGCGTTTATAGAAGCCAGCTAATAGACGGTCTTATTTGCGAGTTTTAAGATGTGAATCTGAAAGTATATATGAATATATAATGATTACAATAAGGCATAGACATTTATGTTGAAGGATTGCTTTGTCACAAATTATACAGGCAATATTTCCCACTCCGTAGTAATCAATTATAACTATATAGTTTTATATATAATTAATGCACCGTGATGGATGCATGTAATTTCTTCAATTGTTCTGACGGCAGTTCCTGGCTGATTTAGTTCACATCATTTCTCCATTTACATGAATGCCGCCATGATTCCAGCTGCTGGAGGTGCTCATTACCTCGGACAATCCACACGGCGGCGTGCAGGGTAACGGCCGCCATGACTCACAGGTGAAACCACGAGCTACCGCATGTCCTCCACCTGCAGTAAGATCTGAAGGCAAAGAAAAAGGGTGCATAATCAGAAGAGAAGCAGAGGGTGGGATACATAATAACCATGTTTGAGAGAAAGAGAGAGAGAGAGAGAGTATAGAGAGGGAGAGAGACAGTGTGTGTGAGTAGCATGAGAACAGGAGTATTGGCACGCATGTAACTGAGTGCCTATGGAGGCCAATTAGCACTCCTCACTGAAGCCATGCAGAGCTGGGTCTGGGTCCTTCACGCTGAATCACTGAGTGGCCTGCGATGGCTTTAAATATGCATTGATATACGTTGGACGTATATAAATATACCGTATATATTTTTTTCTATGAAATTGCATTGGTGTACCCACAGCAATGCAATGGCTCAATGTAATTGGTCTTCTGGTTGGTTGGTTCATTTCACAAAACTAACCCTAACCAACCGAGTATTTTACGTAAGTGTTTTTAAACTGTGATGACCAGTGGAACAAACCAGCCTAACATCATTACAATTAAGTATTTTGTAGTCGCGGTGCTAAATAAAGACAGAATGAAATTCAAGTCTAATACTCTACCCTGGCATCAGAAGAGCTCTGGGGGGAACTTCTCAAAGTTCTCCAGCTGTAACGTGAGCTGTGGTCGATTTTGCACTCTCGCTCTCTCGTTCCCCGTTCTCTACACACTGCACAGCACACTATTTAGGGAGTGCATATAGAGGGAACGCAGACACTAATTATCCTCAAGTGTGCCATGTAAGGGTCTTGTTAAGAAGCCTTCATGAGCTGCAGCTGGGCCTAGTTGGTGGTGACCTTCTGGTTGTTGTAGTCTTTTACGACGCCGCCTTCTGCTATCAACGCCAAACTCTCTCACGGTTGCCTCACGACCAGTACAGGGATGTCTTATGGATGGCTGAGAGATGGAGAGATGGCAGAGGAATGATAAACATTCATAACTGTGCATTTGTGTTCCTTTTTCTTTCGTGGCTTGACGAAACAAAGTGAGTTGAGCGTTGGAGAATGGGCTTTGGTCTCCGTCTCTCGACACTCACAGGCTTACAGGCTGACAGTCATCAGAGATAACATGATTGCCTCTGGAAGTGTCTTCCCTCGTCTTCTCTCTCAACCAGCGGCAGCCCCAGGGGGAATATTAAGGTCTCTCTCTCTCTCACTCCCTCTCTCTCTCCCTCTCTCTCTCTCTCTCTCTCTCTCTCTCTCTCTCTCTCTCTCTCTCTCTCTCTCTACCTTGGGGATTCGCTTCTGCCGTTCCTATGGCAACAGCCTTCAATCACTGAGTATCGGCAGAGGATAGTGTGTTATCGCCAGCGAGGGGCTAATTGACACACGGTTTCACAACAGGTGGGGGAGGGGGCGCAAAGCAAACGTGTCGACCTTGTGGATGCGCACAAACCTCCAGATGATTCCCAATACCGCCAAGGTCATTTTGATTGCTTTACGTTTTGGCCGGCTGATGCAAGTCAGTTGCAAGTAAGCAGCGCTGTGCGCAGTGCAGGGAGGTGTGGGAGATGGACCAGTCACTGCACGGATGTGTAAGCCAACAGCCTCAATGGTGTCTTCCTTATTTAGTCTGCTTATGCAGTATCTGGAAATGCATATTCCTAATGTGTAATCTGTATAATGTAACAATCGGTGTGTGTTTACACAAAGTCTACTGTATATACAACTGGTATATTGCATATGTGTATATAAAATACATGTGGATATATTCACCACATTACAATCCTTCTGCCTGCCCTATAGTGAACACAGTTCAGTGAGTTTTGCTCTGAGCGATGTGTAGTGAATGGATGTATGTTCTACGTGATTGGCCTCCTGCAGCCCTGTATCCATGATTTATGCAAACAAAACTTATGCAATCAAACAAAACACTTGTATGTAATCGTTAAGGCATTTAATGTGTGATGTATGCGTCTGTGTGTAATCTGGGTTGTTTTGCTGGCTCGAATGCTCATTTTAAGGTGGAAAATAAAGCACTTTATTATAGTCGCCTATACTACTGCTATGATATTCCTCTGCTACCACTCAACACAAGAACGGTTCTGCATCATGTGACCGACGGGCCCATGCAGAGTCGCCCCAGATGGTGTTATTATGTTAAAATGTGAGCTGGTAGTGTCTTCCCCATCAATTTCATCAGAGATAACCATGGCGCCGCTAGCACAATGTAGCCAATTTGCTTTCTATACGACCCCATGAAGTTTGCAGTGCTCACCGGGAGAACAGTGCAGATCTCCCCTCCCACGTGCCCTGACGTGCTAGCACACAGCCCAATTAAGATGCAGAGACGAACTAAATCTAATTTAAGAGAGGAGGCAAGAAGCATTGGCGCAGCCACGTGGAGACCTTGCAGTGCTAAAGTAGAGTTACAAAAAGTACACATAATGGTCATGTTTTCTTTGTCACATTCTTTTCTTTGCATCTAGATATTTCCTGCTGCGCAGGCTATTTCCCCCCTCGTTATAGTTTGGTTTCCTTGTAGTAAAAATAAACCACCCTTGTATATAAAATATGAATTTAATAAATATAGCATCATCTGCAATGCTATATTTAACAGAGTCTCTAGAGGCTAGTTGTGACATGAAAAGAATACCTGAACTAAAGCGGCATCCATTTCCTTAGTTCCTAATGCTTTAAATGGAGCAATCTCCCTTTTGCCTCTTTAATTTCATACTTAGCTGTGAGTCTACGAGCTAGTAGAGAATATGGAGAAGGAATGTGTGCTATCGGCGTATATATAAAACATGAAAGATTCAGCTGAAAATGCTGCGGTTAATCGATGCAATAAACCGTAAAGTCACTTAAGTTTTAATATAGATTTGTGTTTTTTATTACAAATAACTGACATTCATCATTTTGTGCTCTGAAAACTGTACATTTACAAGAGGAAAGATAGTAAAATAAATGTCAACGAACTGGAGACGAGAAGAGGATACAAATGGGCATTGGGTAACTGGAGGTATGAACTTCTCTATGATCAGGGTATAGTTAGTACAACGGGTTATTAAAAACACATTGGTACAGAAGACATGAGGTTTCGTTCAAGTGCGCTACACAGTAGTAACAACACCCTGAAGCACAATTTGAATACATGTTGGTAATTCGTTCTGAAAGGTCTGCCTTTCAGAGTACAAGTACAATAATCTACCTGTCACAGAGACCTCCAAAAATATGGAGTCTTGTGCTAGCGAATCCCTAGTAAATAGATTCCATTTAGTTTGCTAATACACTTTGTCACACGATAGCCTCATAAATCGTCTAAATGCTGTGTAAGTATGGAGGAAGGTGGTATAAAAAAAGGTATTCTTTAGACATTGGTTAAAAAAGACAAACCTGCCTAACATTTTGAAATCAGTCCTGCTTGAGCATCAAGCGTCCATCATATTGCACGTTTTTCTTTTATACTGATGGCTAAAAACACAAATATGTGTTGAATTTCTCAGAGGTCCCTGGCACTAGACCTGGAAGCCCTGCCAGCAGCAGGAACCTCTGTATTGTTCCTCAATCTCTGTGACACCTGCGAGGCCGAGAAACACAAGGGCGATGGTGAAAGTCCTGCGCCGAACCCCATAGGTCCATCATTGAACAGTTCCGGAAGAGCCTGCATTCTCTTCTGCTGTGACCGCATGAAGCGGATTGGGACGCCACCACAAGCGTGGCAGCAGTTCCCAGAATGCACTGTTCTCCCCGTGTCAAAAGTCAGGTTCGCTAGGCTGGATTCTAGCAGAAAACCTTGTCACCACGGCGTGTCATTGTGTTCGTTCCATCGCCGTCCTCACGGAGCTCATGAGATGAGTCGTCTGATTTCATAGCTTTGTGGTGTGGACCACAGGGCCAGAAACTACAACTAGGATTGATAGTCATGAGGGGAATGGAAAATATCGGAATCATGAAAAGAAAAAAGTATAGCAATGAAACGGTGACGAGTTTGTAATAATAAGATAAGAAGAAGAAGATAATTATTAAAGGTGGAAGAAACGTCTCGAAGATCGGATGATCCAGCTTGGCGTTCTTCACACCCTAATCTCAGGCGATGGCGTTCTCACTACAGAGTGAGAAGAGTCTCTTATTAAGCTCTGTAGTCGCCATCTTAAGTGCAGAGCAGTTTAAGCAAACCATGAATCGGGACAAGGAAAAAACTAAAAACAAAATGGCTGTGCGTGTCTACCAAACAGGGTGGAAGGAATTATGAGTGTGAAGTTGGCCTTTCCGTTTCTCAATTCCTTTGGAAGGATCCTTGACTCTTAGGAGCTTGAAGTCAGTTCTCCTCCTGAGCCCCTCTGAAGAGGTGAAGACGCACTGTTTTTAGTTTTTCAATTGTCGGTCGAACGCAACAAAGAGAAGACGAGCACGTCTTCGACCGCCAGCGAGGCGGGGCCCCCAGCCAGGGGCATGCTGGGAAATCGTTAGTAGCGCGTGATTGGAACCACAGCCAGTCCTGGTCTATGGAAACCACTCGTCACCCTGCTGCTACCAACCACTTCAACCCCCCGGGACAGCGGCTTCAGATGCCTCCAACGCAGCCCCCTCGCACTCCTCCTGCAGCGACGAGCTGAGCTTTGAAGACATGGATTCGGGACTCCTACTGAAGCACTTCCCAACTCTCCCCCAACCCTCCTTGGTTCTCTCTCTCTCTCTCCGTTTTCTTCTCCTTCCAAAACCAAACAAGGGGGTGAGACTGAGGTGAAACCAGAAGGGGCCACGCATGGGCCCCCTGAGTCAGTTTCACGCTCAGACCTCCGTCTGCAGGTCGATGATGTCCTGCCCCACCAGCGGGATGCTGGTGTTCACCTTCTCCCACTCCACTGCGTGGAGCTCCAGGGGCGACGCGGCCAGGGGCTCCAGGTCTTTGCGTACCCAGGCGGGGGGGGACTGCTGCTGCTGCTGCATGCCCCGCACGCCGCCGTCCCAGGGCCGGTCCAGAGGAGCCTGCTGCTTGTCCTGTAGGAGAAGGTGGAGACTTTTGAGTACTGGGACACCATCCGAGGTTTGTATGAATTTCAAAGACAGTTGGGAACCCCCCGTGTCTCTAAAAAGTGTGAGTGTAGAATGGGTCTTGAGTTGAACGGGTGAATGGGTGGACTGAAGGTGATGCTACTGGGAGGACTGGTATTGTGGCTAGGTTTGAATCGGCGGAGGTAGAGTATCCCTCTCTCCGTGAGGCATGCGCTATGCTAACTATGTTGTGTCTTTTGGTTTGATTTGTCTCCATTTGACACTGTGAGGTTGTAGACAAACACTCACGCTGTGGTTCGTTTTGTCACTTCCTCCAGAGGACACACTCCATCTCACAGACTGCAAGGAGGAAGGAAGGAAGGAAGGGAAGAGGTCTTTATGCCACCTCAAGGCAATAGCAGCTACAGGTTTTTTTTCTTTTTTCTCTCTGGATGAGATTGCTCATCATTTCTGCTCAGTTTTTTCTTTTTTTTCACAATGGCCTCTGCCTCTTTTTTATACAGTTATTTTTTCCGTTTTCCGTTTTTTTTCCACTCACAAATGATGCATGATGAATGGGACGAAGTTATCACGGTGATGGTTTACCTTGCTGTCAGAGGCGGGAGACTCTCGGGAGTCCTTCTCAGCATGATGCAACTTCCTGTTGAGATCCTGGAACATGTTCTGGTGCCTCTTCTTTGTATGCATGATCTTCTACAAGACAGGAAGTACATGGGTTTAGTCAAACGCTGTATCCACGCTGTGATATATACTGAAGCGATGCAACGCGATACGTGGGATTCAGCGGGGAAGAGGAGAGAGGGGAAACCATATTTACCTCGAAATCTAACTCGGCGTAACGCGATTTCTGCCTCTGCAAAGAGAAGGTGACAAAAAGAATGATATCGTTAGTCTCATACTAACAAGAGGTCTTCTGGCAGCCACTGAGTCTGAGGAGCGTGCGTGCCTGTGTTTGTGTATAGGAGTGCGTGCGCGCCCTCACCTCCAGGGAGCTCATGGACAGCGTGGAGATGGTCTCGCTCTTGGACATCATGGAGTTCATAGACTCGAAGGTGTTCTCCAGGCTGCTGTGGGTGATGTGCGACTCGCTGGACATGTTGTGGATGTTCTGGATGGGCGAGTCGCGCTCCGAGTACGACACGCTCACCTGGTCGGCGGGCAGCTGCTGCAGGCCGAAGGCGGCCTGGGGCTCGGCGAACGGCCCGGTGAGGTGCACCAGGCGCGTCTGCGGCAGCTGGGGCAGCTGCTCCAGGCTCATGTTGTACTTGGACATGTCCTCCTTGGGCTTGGTCCTCAGGGTGGACGTGGTGTTGGGCATGAGCACGTAGCCGCCGCCGCCGCTGCCGCTGCTGTCGGAGAGGCCGCAGTCCACGTGGCCGCGGGCCATGTCGGCGTCCAGCTGCTTGAAGAGCTCGCCGTCGCACACGTACACGGGCTTGCCGCAGGAGGGGTCCCCGCCGCCCGCCAGCCGGCTCTTCTCGCGCTTCAGGGTGAGAGTGTGGCTGGAGTACTCGGGCATGGCCTGCATGTGGGGCTTGCCGCTGGGGTTGGAGGGCAGTGTGTGGAAGTTGGGGCCCATGGGCAGGGGAATCTGGGGCGGGGCCATCTTCTCCTCGGAGGAGCTTGTCATCCCTTCGCGAGAGGAGGAAGGAGAGGAAGGAGTGAGTGGATCGAACGAATAGGAACAGGGTTTTTGGACAAAGAGGTTGCAAATCAAAATATTTGTGTACAAGTTGGAAGTCCCGAGTTTAAGGATACTAAATTGTGTAAATGTTAACAGATTTTAGGATTCGGTACTGGGGAATCAACCGTAGGCTCACCTTGTCTGCTGGAATCTCCGTCCTTCTCAAAATCAGACTGCGGAGGAGAGAACAGAAACAAAAGGGTACGTTAGCGAATGAACGATCGCACATGAATAACGAGGAAGCCAAAGACGAGACGGCCGCGGAGTTGAAAGACGGTAATCAAATAAAGACTCACCACGTGTTGGCTGTGGCCGGTCTGCAGGGAGCTCCCAGAATCTGCGTTGCCGTCGTCCTTGCGGTCCACCACTCTGCACTTCACAGCCTCTTGAACCTGAAGAGGAACACAATCACAATGAAGCGCACTGCAGAAGACTCCCCTGCGGAATCAGACACCCGCTTAAATAATGCGCATCCACTTAAATAAACCGAATAGAAGCGCATGCATTGCCTGCTCTCCTACCTCTCTGCGCAGGATGCAGTGCACCATCACGATGATGAAGCCCTCCAGCGAGTCGAAGACAGCAAAGAGGATCTGGAAGAGGGCGGAGCGGCGGTCGGTGATGGCCAGCACGGCTGACATCCAGGTGAGGGCCAGGAGAGGCAGGACCACGCAGGAGCTCCACAGAGACGCCCTGCAGCGAACAAACCGGGACGGAGAGAGGGCTCCACGTGAGCAACACCGACCGCAGACCCCTGGAGGGATATTGACTACACCTGCGTCGGTTCACCATCTGAGCACAGCGCGATCCAAGGGAGGACTTACCCGGCGCGTTCCTTCAGCTTGACGTCAGTGATGCCGTCCTTGGACACCAGCTTGTTGAACACCAGGATACCAATGACCATGTTCACCTGTTGGCAAAGACCGCATTAGCTCTGTGCCAAATCAATCACTTATGACTTCTTTGAATATGTCACGCCCCGTGAATTATGTAGGCTCAACAAAAGGGGTGGAGGAAACACGCACCAGGACCACAGCCGCTGCGGGGCCCACAAAGGCGTAGAGCAGACCCCCTTCCAGAGAAAGCCAGCAGCTGAACACAGAGAGAAAAGGCAGGAGGACGTTTAGGAGAGAGGGCAAACTAGGAGACTGTGCTCTGAGCCAAAAAGGACAAAGGGAGACGCTAGGAGAGTTTAGGCCAGTCTGGTGCTTACTAGGTAACTGTGCCGTATCCCTTGGCCTTGGTGAAGCCCACAGACACCGCCACCACCAGCGCAGGGAGTCCTGTCAGGGAGGGAGGGAGGGAGGGAGGGAGAGAGAGAGAGAGAGCGGTTTTAGTGTCAAGGCAAAGACTAATCACCCACGGAAGGTAGGTCAGAACCGAGATAGAACAGAGGATTTAAAAGAAAAAAAAACACGAGGGGAGGGAAATGAAAAGCCACACAAAGAGAGGGAAACGGGGGGAGACGCCCTTACCCCAGCCCAGACACAGGAAGCGCTTGCGGATGATGCGGTTGCGCAGACGGCCCGTGACGGCCATGTAGGACTGCCACGCCTCCGTCAGCACCCAGCAGAAGGACGACAGGAAGAAGAAGTGGAGGAGGGCAGCGACGAGGGTGCAGACCACCTGGGGGGAGAGAGAGAGACAGAGAGAGAGAGAGAGAGTGTGTGAGACAGTGTCCCGTCGGTGCCAGTGCAGAACGCTTTATGCCAGCTTCATCATGGGGAGTGAGCGTTCGGGGAGGCCTCACCTTGTTGCGGGCCTGGGTCTGTCCGATGAGAATCAGAGCATTGGAGCAGATGATGGACAGGCAGAAGTTGATGAGGATCACTGAACGCTCGGAGCGAATGTACCTGGAGAGAGAGACAACACATCGAAGTGGTGGGTTAGCGGGCCAATCGGAGAGCGAGCGGCGGTCATGTGATTACGTGGAGCGGGCCGGCATCGGTGGGGGAAGGGAAAGGGGAGTGGGGGGGGGAGAGACTTACTTCCAGACGGAGACGTAGATGATGATGAGGAGGAGCAGGGTGAGCGAGGAGACCCCGCAGCCCACGATGAGTGTGACGGACGGGAGCAGCGCCTTGTCCATGATCTGCACAGCGGGAGACAAGAGTGCAAGAGGCATAGCCTGTGAGAAATGCACTAGCTCCCCCCTCGCAGCTAACGCTAACACACACACACACACTGGTTTCGGGGTGTGCTATCTCCGATAGCAGACACCTCCCTGCGGCCCAACAGATGAATGGCACAATCAGGCCACGGCTGGGCAAGGTGACCCCTGGAGGAGCAGCGAGTCACAAAGATGGAGAGGTGGGCCTCAAGCAGGCCCCCCCGCTGAGGTCAGCCCCCTCTGTTTTTCCAAACCGCCTAAATGAGGCGTGGCGATCACAGACCGTATGCATCTTTTAGCCGCTACCGCGCTCGAGGTGGGGAGATCGCTCCCATCACCGTGGCAACCTTTACCTTGACAACAGCCCTGCTCCTTCTCCTCTTTTCTTCCCCTTCCGTTCTGATCAACCTATGCTGATCATCACCTTCTCACTCCTTCTCGTCACGTTCCTCGCCTTGATCCCAATGAGTTTCATTTCTACGCGGACGTTCGCATTGGTGTGCCCAGCCTGTGAGTGTGTGTGTGTGTGTGTACGTGCATTCACTCCGTAGTGCTCATCCACTCTCCCTGCAGGAAGGACAGGTGGGCTATTAGCACCTGTGCATCAATCTACCCCCCCCCCCCCCCTCCAGCTCTCCACCCTGCCGGGTCTCGATGGCGGTGTAGTGAACCTTCTACCCTGACCCGCTCTGCCTGGCACCACTTTTTATACCCAGCGGGCTCACAGGGACACGGGTGGCCAGCCAAAGGAGGGAGGGAGGGAGGAAGGGAGGTAACGAGCCAAAATCACAAAGCCTTGTCCCCCGCGTCTGACTTGACTTGACTGGCTGGGTCAAGTGGAGGAATGTTTCTCGTTTCTTGGTTTCTTTTCGGCCGCAGGGGGCTGCTGGGAGTTTATAGACTGCCTCTGATTAATCTCCCTCATTAGCATCTAGGGGGGTGGAAGGGGCCGTGCTGCAGAATCGCTCAATGCCAAATGCTTTGATCACACAGGGATAATATCATTTTGAGTTGGTGATTCATGGGGAAAAAATAATTGATCGATGTGAGCACATTTTTCCTGTGCTGCTGGAGTTAAAGGAGAACTCTAAAAGGCCCCCAATGGGTGGTCAATGGGTTTAACTGCATTTTGTGCAAGTCTTTGCTTGGCAAGGACCCCACTTGCGCATCAGTATTGGGAATGCGTCTCGGAAAAACTCATAATACTACATCGAAATTACTGAGTGGAGCTGATTCTAGACAGCAAAATGCTGCCTTTGGCTATCAAATAGTGTATTTTCTTCTTCTTTGCTCTCTCTCTCTCCCTCTCTTATCTGGGTTGACGGAGTGAAAGTAAGACAGCCCATGCAGCCTAAATATAACACACGACTTCGGAGTGCCCTTGACCGCATCTTGATTTTTCCTAAATGTTGTCTTTTTATAACAAGGTGCATGGGGAGACGGAAAGCCAGAGGGAGAACTCTGCAGGGATCAGGGCTGCGCACCAACAACAACGGGATAATTGGTGCCCCTCTTCATTTGTGGTGATAATTGATTACCCAGAGTGCAACACTCACTAAATCTGGGTCTATTGGTCAAGGGCATTGGCTGGATTAACAAGGTAGGCTGGATCCCAGCGGGCCTCGTCTCCACTGGCGCAGCAGAGACCAACATTAGATCATATCCAAAGAGAGAGAGAGCTGGAACACTGCAGTGTCTGGCTGTTATTCTCCCCCCCCCCCCTCCCCCTTTTTCTCCACGTCTCCCTCCCGCCCTCCCTCCCTCTTTCTATCTCTCTCTCGCCTGTATCAAAATGTCCACAGCGCACATCAAAGGGTGGATGGAGCCGTGGGGGCAGAGCGTCTGTAAGATGGTGGCGGCGGCCGGGTAGGGGTGGGGGTGAAGGCATGACCAGACATCTGTCTCTCATTGGTCTGCCACTCTGGCGTTCTCATGGCAGAACTGCAGCGGTTGGAAGGGTGGGTGGGGGGGGAGAGGCTGGAGGAGAGCCGGAGGGGAGGGGAGGGGTTTGAGGTAACGGGCAATTCAGAGATACTGGCGGACAGCGGTTGGCGCGGCTGCGGCTCCGCTGTGGCGGGAGTATAGGTGCAAGATAAACACAACGACGGGCGAGCGACGGTATTCGTCCCTTTGAAAGCAACGAGAAGGGCCGCTGGGTCTGAGAACAATAGACGTGCGGCCACGCACACGAGTTTGTCTATTCACAATGCCTATTACAGGGTGCGCATTATGCGCCTGCGAGTCCCTGAACATCATCGGTATGCACCCTTTGCTCAGGCCTCCATTATCAACAGTGAATTAAAACGGCAACAATAGACAGACACTCGAATCGGTGGACTGTGTGGCCATTGGACGCCATCTGTTGATTGGCGGGGTTGATTAATGTCACAGCACAGCCTCATTGCACAGTAGCAAGTGTTTTGTTCAGACCCCCGGGATGATACAAAAAAAAACAGGAGGCGCTGGTGTGGCTCAGTTACCAAAAATCACGCGCACCGAGTTTGCGCAGCAGAAGACGTTACCAGGGCAACAACACGGATTTTTTTTTGGAGCACAGGGAATTGCCTCAGAGACATGCGATGTAAAGGCGGTCATAAGCCTGAGGGATGGTTAATAGATGGTGTCCGTCTGCACGTCCACACTTGACGTTGTGAAAAGAGAAGGCTATGTGTAAATATGTTTAATTATGTGCCTACATTTTACATTCAACACATAACCCCCAACTGCTATTGTCTAATTAGTGAGGCGTTTAGGAGAGAGAAAACAACTCTATACGGTACATCGTTATTAGGATGTATCGATTCTTAATAACAAATCGATCACTAATCTGTTTTGATTAACATTACGGTTTTGCACGGACTTGTATTATGCTACATTCAATCAAATACCGATAAACAACGTCCTTCATAAACGACGTGCAAAATGCGTCTTTTGTTTCAACATGTTGCTCATTAAAGCTGCGAAATCATATAAATCATGAATATAGCAGGTTTTATGGAAATTGTTGGACTGAATGCACCTGCAGAAACACAAAAGGCGGGGAACGGACGCAGTCTAACGAATCGCGCAAAAACACGTTAACGCTCACATTCAACTTCGCTCGCAGACAAAACACGAAAACAACACATGCTCAACGTCAAAGACGGTCTGTTAAACTTACCAAATCGGTGTTTATCCGCGATAAAATGGCGAAGGTGGAGAGGCTGTCACACACGCATTTGGTTCTGAATGAATCAACGACGACCGCTCTGCAGCTCCTTGCAGACCAGGAGCCGAGCAGCGAGGAGCTGCTCAGAGAGAGAGAGAGAGAGAGAGAGAGAGACACTTAGAGAACACTGCCTCTACATCCGAGACACTGCTCAACTAACTGGTGTAAGATGTTTACTCCTTTATTTTTCCAATGAGATAGTTGGTGGTATTCGTGTATGATAAAAGACCATACCAATACTAATATGTATAATAATAATAATTAATAAATAACAAATAATAAAACCATACAATAATACAAAAAATTATAATAGAACATGTGTAGAAAAAAGGTCAAAACATAAGACAAAGGGATGAGTTACAGAGTGCGTCCCATAGGATTACTGTGCAAGTTCACAAGTATGTATTGGGGTTGAATGGCATGGACTGAAATGAAAACAACTCTTACTAACATGCTGGTTACATTTACACGGTGAGCGGTCCTTGTGTTGCTTTTCAATAGGCTACAATGCTGGTGCAAAATCATAACCCAACACAAAAAACGTTTTTTTTCTAATGTCCACGGCGTGATGACACGGCAACACGCACACGCTCAAGAGAGCACAGAGGACACTGTGTTCCTGTGGCGTGGCGTGGTGTGTATGGCAATGTCAATACAGAGACGGAGAACGCAGAATGTTGATTTGTGAGTCAATAGCTGTGTATTGCCACAGATATTTCAAAAAAATGTCATACGCACTGATGGGGGACATTTAAGCCTTTTTCATAACGGAAAGTGTCAAAAAAACATCCTTAATTATATTTTTTTGGACACACTGTAGAAAATAGAGTGCGTTCTGAAGGGAATCCATAAAAAATGTGTGAGTTTACGAGCATAGTGCTTTAACCTGCATTACATGGCTTGATTCATTAGCCTGCGTTAGGCCAGTGATGTGCAGCATAGGGCCAGTTGATTCTACATCAGTCGGTGCCTCGGCTCTAAAATGGACGCCAGGACTTTTTTTCTTTTTCTTTGATCAAGCGCCATCTCCTCTAATTCTCACCTCTACTTTATTTTTCCCCCCAATCTTCCTCATTACTCCCACAGTGCTGTAGTAAAACCCTGCGGCGGCTCTAAACTACCGACCCAGCAAGGAATCAATATCGCTTCCAACCAAGAGGCGCTCTAAGTCAACGCATCTCCATCAAACTGACGTTTCCGAATGAGGCGGGACAGCCGTGGCGGTCCCTTCAGCCGGCCCTGTCCCCTATCTGGTATTCCCGTTGTCCATCCGCTCTATCCTAGCCATTCATCCCAAGATGATGAATCCCATTTTTCCGGAGGCGCCCACTCTCCGCCCTCCCCTCGCCAGCACATAGGGTAATTCTATTAGATTCATATCTCTCACGTTCTTCATCCCCTCCAGGCTATCCCGGCCCCTGGCCTCAATAGCTTTAGAGCTGGCCTGTGGGCCGGCTCTGCTCTGTGGCTGCAGGTGGCTGTGGTTAGGTGTATAAAGGAGTATATCATGGCCGGTATTGATCTAGGTTAGGCTCAAGCTCACTGCTCTCCTTTTTTTGTCATACCTCAGATGAAATGCATCCAGCAAAACGTACAAATGTTTGTGTTGGATGGTAGCGATAGAGTGGGTGGGGCCAGGCCCGGAGGGAGGAGGAGAAGGTGTGTGTGTGTGTGTTTCGAGGGGGAGGGGGTTGTGTCTAAGGACCTTGAGGTCATGCCATGGAAGGGCAGGTAACGTGAAACACTGAGCATGGGGCCGGTGAATCGGAGCACTCCGCTCTCATTTCATCCTTGCCGAGCCATCAGTGTATGCGTGCGGGTTTTACATTTACAAAACCACACCGAAACAAAAAGAAGGATTTGCGTCCTGAGAGAACACTTACGTTTCGCTCTCGTCCCAGGAGATGCAGGTCTCGTTGATGGTGCCCTGTGGTGGTGAGACCAAACAGAAGGTGTGAGCGAACGACAGATCGGAAAAAACACGTAGGATAACGGGTTTGCGCTCTTGGACCGGCCGCTCTTTAAGAAGAGTGTGAGATGCGATGGCTACGACCAGCAGTCAATCTGCTTCCTCTCTCGACCACCCTCCCCCCCGTTCGCTATGCACGCACTCCCGCCCCCCCCCCCTTCTCGCTCCCTCTGAAGGGGGAAGAAACAACTCGGGCTGCACGTCATCGGACTCAGAGCGGCCTAATTAGGCACAACCTCGGCCGTAATTATTCACTCCACTTTTTCCTCCCCCCGCTGCGATCCCAAAGTCTCGACGGCGCCGCAAATGTCACCGCCAAGTCTTTCTAAATGTCACCCGCCTCGCCTCCCTCCCTCCCTGCTCCGCAGTGAGCAAACACTCCTCAGGGGGGAGGGCGCAGTTTTAGTCCCCCCCCCCGGTTTTCGGTTCTTCTCGGTTCTGAATTCACGCCCCAAACCAGGCTGGACTTGACACTCACGTTGTGGAGGTGGGGGAACTCGATCTCCACAGGGGAGCCCAGGAGGGTGGGTGCGGGGCCCACGACGACCGTCACCACCTTGGAGTTCAGGAGGGTGCTGTTGCTGTGGAGGGGGGGCAAGGAGATGTTTGAGTGCGGTTGAACCGGCGATAGACACACTGTTGATGGGTTAAGGACCTTATGTAAGGACCGCTGGGGTCGCGATTCTGAGTGACTTCGGCGTTCTCACCTTTGCTGGGAAATAATCGCTCCGAGGTTTCGGTAGAGGACCATGCCGGTGAAGAAGGCGGTGGTACCATCTACAAAAGAGAGAAGATATCAAACAACACTCTTTCACTCTGGAAGGTGCGATAATAGACCACCGAGCCAGGGACCGGGGAACATAAAGAACACATTAGAACACACAAAGGTTCCGTAGTGATCGGGATCCGCACCTGATTGGTCGATGGAGAGGGCGTCGCGCGACACAATGATCTTCTCCTCGGAGGTGCGCACCCAGTCCAGCATCCCCCTCCAGCCCTTGACGGGGAAGTTGAAGCTGGAGCCGGTGGTGGTGGGCCTCTTGTGGATGCTCAGCACTGTTGTGGAGAACCACAGGGGTCAATGTCAGAGAGTCCACAACCACATTATCGATTTGAGTCGTGTATTGAGCATCGTGTTGGAGTTCACTCTGCTGTCCACTAGGTGGTGCTGCAGCAACGCCATAGGTTCATTCCCTATAAATGCGATCACGTTGTGTAAGCTTCTCTGTGCTTCTCTGTGTTGTGTAAGGGTGTGCACCCCATCTCTGAGCACGTCCGCCCTATGAGACGATGGTACAGGGCCTACAAATGGCGTACATTTGCCTTTTCCCCCCAAACGTGCCGGGTTGCTTGGCTTGAAGGTGATGTGTGTCACCATATGTCTGTTGCTGTAAATGTCACCAGCGCCTACGGGACTCAGAGTGATGCACTCACAAGCCTTGGAGCTTGGAGATCGCCAGGTGTGTGTGTGTGTATGTGTGTGGTTGGGGGGGGGGGAAGGGGGCTCACCTAAATTCTCGGTGACTTCGTACATGTCCTGGAAGCTGCTCATTTGTGTGCCAATCATGTTCACAAAGTCCTCCACCAGGCGCAGGTACTCCTTGATGTTGGCACCCATCTGCACAACACAAGAACACAACCACACGTTCGTTAGCACGACTGCTTGTGTCACATTATAGTCCTGCGTGGCTTTTTGCCTCTTTTGAGTCATTTCTAAAGAATCTAGTTGGTATTCCTTTGCAGCACTCCAGTCTAACGGCGCACGCAAGCCCACATCACTGGCTGCTGCTGCTGCTATGCAACACCAGACCACTTCCTGAGGCCCATAAATGGGCAGTAGCTGTTTAATAGATGCTCAGTGTCCTTTCTTTACCCCCTGCATGCCCGCTCCGTCCTGTTTGGTCGGGAAAGAAGGAGGACCGGCTGGGCGTTGCGTATCTCTGACGCAGAGCCACAGTTGTGTGGGCGCAAGGTGTGTGCCCATGTGTGACGATGCGCCATCTCTGTCCCTTTACAACCGACCGCACTGGTCTCAAGGCTGCCAAAACAGACGCGCAGATTGCGGAGTAGGCGTTGTGATGCCATCGCTCTCCCTCTCGCCCTCGCTCTCTCTCTCTCCATCACCTCTCTCTTTTTCTCTCCCACACTTTCCCTGCTTCCCTTATTTTTTTCCATTTTAGACGCACTAACCTCGTCATGCTGTCCTCGGTTTTCACAGTACGGCTTAATATAATCACAGGGTATTTGTTGCTTATCAAGTATTTTGAGGATTGGCAACTTTATAACGAGGAGTAAACTTGTTCTTGTGGATTGTGTGTTCCTCTAGCCCTCCCTCTCCCCTTTTGATGTGTTTTCCATCGTGATGTGGTGTCTCTTTGGCACCTCATCTAAGATCGGGCGCTAATTGGCTGAGCGGCATGACTCAACCCCCCCACCCCTTTACC
>JAOPJJ010000093.1:3974041-3990263 GCA_027122795.1 Enchelyopus cimbrius | reverse complement strand
ATACTCACACATGCATGTACACACTTCAGCGTGAAGCACCGTAAAGTGCCTCTTCCATCAAGACGTATGCTTACGTTACCCTCCCTCGTGGACACCCAATCCATGGACGCCTCGCCGTGTCTTGGGCGACACTTAATTTGAGGGCTCACAAAAGGCCCATTGTCTTTCCGCTCCTGGAAATTATCGCAGCAGTCTTAGCTCCCCTAAAATGAAATGCTCTGGATCCCTGGGCCTCATTATGCATACACAGCCCACATCCACTTCTTAGGCTTGCGTTGCATTTCCTGTGCTTTACAAGGTTGCGATGTCTCCCTTTGGCTTTATTTATTTATTTTTCTTACACGGTTCGCTCATTAGGCAGCATGGATCATTACGAGTTGCTACATCAAACACGTGCTTCTGGGTTCTGCTTGTGCCGGTCGTTTTTTTTCACTAGATCGAAATCCCTCATCTCGCACATACTCACAACATTGTGTCCTTCGCAGACGCTTCAGAGGAAAAGCTATTCTGGTTGGGTCGTTTTATTCAGTGATTGTATTTTCACGGCTGCCAATGATTTTTTACCTTTTGTTTATTGCCAGGTCTATGGGAAGTGATGGCATATATGTATTTGTTGGTACTTTCGGCAGGGGAAACTTTTATTCCCCAAGAGTACAGACAAGGTTTCCCCTTAAATAGCTCAATAAAAGGTGTTTAATTGACTCAATTTGTTGGTAAAACTAATTCATCAAATTAGACCAGATCCCCCACCAGGCTTTTTGTTTGAGCGACCGGGTAATGTCTTTGCCCCTGTCTGTTTACTCAAATCCAGTAAAATGTTGAACTCACTTAATTGAGTCCTTAAGAACTAAGAGCTCTGTTTGCATGGAGCATTATTAGGCTGTGCAGACTTTAGCTACCCCGTCTGCAATTTGACAAAATTTGCAAATAACTTTGGATAGCCAGATTAGCCCAAATGTACATATTATTCGATTTTTAATCAGTGATGATGGTATATTAAGTCGATTGAAACAATACATTTCTCAAGGCGTGCTACAGTGTTTCCCCTATTTGCATTCAGCAGTGGTGCACCGCCGCAGATACATTTTCAGCACCACTGCAAGAAAAGAAAAAAGCAAGCAACTGTTCAAGTTCAAGGCACATTTGCACAATGATCTTGTCTCAGCAGAGCATTGACTCTGTTGGTTGTTATATTGTCATATTTGGAAGCTCAATCTGTACATTTACCCCCAAAAAGTCTCACCAGAAGTAACCATTTAAAGGGTTATTTTTCTAAATGTTTTTCCGGGAGGGCATGCCCCTGGACCCCCCCTAGCGTTGCTAGGTTACCAACTCACAGCACCACTGCTACAAAAAAATCTAGGGGAAACACTGGTGCTATATCGACATTTACACCGATGCGTTCCAGCGTACTTCTAGTACTGATCCTATATGGTAACATTAGCATCTACTGTAAGGTAGAGACGGAGAGCACCAAGGGACGGTTTCTCCTTGTACACAACCCCAGCGGAATGCACAGTGGTCGACATGCGCCAACAAAATTGCCGTGTCGTGCGCTTTGTCATCAATTTGCCGTCGTCATACCCTCCAAAATTGCAACTAATGTGTGTCCCATATATGAACTTGAATGTGGTGCAGCATTGACTATGATTGCTTGTGTTACGGCTGTAGGTTAATGATTAACAATACATGGCTTTGGATTGAAGCTGCTGGGAAGTCATTGAAAAGGATTCATTCTAACACGGTGTCCCTATGAAATACATTTAAACCAACCATCAATCATTTCTCATTAGTCAGCATAGGCATAATGATGTATGTCAGACTACATAAACAACAATAAGTACAATACTATTGAACTTGCTATATTCATATTAACAATATAGAATATTTGCACAGAATGTTGGTATTGGTAGCCTAAGCAAATATGTTACACTGTCGTCCCCAAAAAAACTATTTTGTGCGTAGGAATAGGAACGAGATCTATCTTGGTGTTCCTACCATGCAGAGGTGTTTGACTCGCATGCAATTACAATTTTAAATGACTGTTGGGCCAAGGG
The DNA here is from genome assembly GCA_027122795.1 of Enchelyopus cimbrius. Lineage (NCBI taxonomy): Eukaryota > Metazoa > Chordata > Actinopteri > Gadiformes > Gaidropsaridae > Enchelyopus > Enchelyopus cimbrius. Next base: position 3,988,206 of record JAOPJJ010000093.1, on the reverse strand, counting down.
TAATGTCTTCATTGTTTCTAAAGAACAATGTTCTGCTTGCTCTCCTCCAAGAATATGCTTAGTCTGAAGGAAGTGATGTTGCACTGGGTAATTAATCTGCTCCCACACTCCTTTCCATTTATGGGCATTTCTGCTTCCATCTTAAAGTCTCTTGTTTCACGTAACCGTACCTCTGGTTACATGCATTTCTGGATTTTTCTACATATTTGCCTGTCAACTTAAACAACAACTATCATTTTCGATACCGCATTAACCGCTGTGCAGCCAGAGACGGGCTCATCATCTTAATCGCTTTGTCGTTGGCCAACCGCACAGGGGCTAAGAAGTTGGCTCCGACCCAACAGAGGGATTGTGTCCCAGGCTAAGGGTGTAATACAGTTGGGACCATTACAGTTAAGTAGAGGGGTCCATAAGGACCAGGGATTTATTGCCTGCTTGAAGTATCCCTTGTGGAAGAAAAAAAATATGGAGGGGGTGGGGGCGACTGAATATGAGAAGGATGTATTGTCTCCAAGCTGAATATGCAGCATCAGAGGCAGCTCTTGGGGGGCATGGCTGGTGGGGGGTGAAATTGTATTTTTGTCGATAATTTCTCACCCAATGGAATTGCATTGGATTTCTGGTTCTTGGGCTGGGGTTAGGGTTCAGTTCTGGTTTGGTTTCAGGGTCTGGTTTTTGGTTCTAGGGGTTGGGTTTAGGATTCTATTTGAAGGCTGGATCACGTTTCGTGGATTTCTCCTTTTTGACATTTTTCAGTCATTTTTCACCCATTGGGAATGCTAGGGCTAGGATTAGGGTTAGGTTTTCCGTTCTGGTTAGGTTTCAGGGTCTGGCTTTTGGTTCTAAGGGTTCGTTTTAGGATTCTATTCGTACGCTGGGTCACATTTCGTGGATTTCTCCTTTTCTTCTTTTTTTTCAAAATGTTTTCACCCAAATGAATGCATTGGATTTCTGGCTCTGGTCTCCTCATGACCACGACATCATTGCAGCACTCCCAGACAAATTCCGTAAACATTTGAACCAATGAGCCGTCCAGCTCTTACAGGCTTTCCTCTTCCTTTTGTCTCTGACGTCTCCTCAGTGACTTCACAGCAGCTAAGCCGTTCCGCTCATCTAGACCATGCTAACGATGTCGCCCAGGAAAAGCTGTTCCGTACTTAACTGACCACATCTGTGTTTTTGGAATGTCCTGTTTTCTCATTTCCACTGATCATCTGGCCGATCTTTATCTCGAGCACCGTCTGCCCCTCGCAGCATGCTTGCCTTAAGACGGGTGATTTTCCCTAGCTGCTGAGGATTATGGGTAGCTCGCCTTTCGTTTTCCCTGACTGATGCATCACAACAGGGGGGGGGGGGGGAGAAGATCATCTCTGTGTGTAAATCTCAGATATGGAGTTTCTACAGAGGGTTGAAATTAGGTCCTACTGCCTTCTTGTAGCTACTGAAGAGAAGTCTCCTAACAGTCCAGCAGGCTGTCCAGGGCCGCGAGGCGCATATGAATTAAACCGGCTGGTGAAGACAATGGAGTCCATGGTGAGTGCATGCTAATAGCCTTCTAAGGCACGACAAGCGGTTAGGTGTTTTGCTATATAGCTGTGTGCACGGTGTTGTGCAATGCTTCTCTGGATCGAACTGAAGCACACAAGGGTGCCGTTACTTCAAGAGGAACTCAAATAGAGTAATCAGCTGATGAGGATGAGGCTGTTATTTTTGTGGTTTGAGCTTGGCAGGGGTGGGGGAAAACGATTTACGGAAGGTTTGCAATGCATAGCTTGTTTGATACGAAATCGATTTACCTCTTCCGAAAATCGTATTTTATATTTTGCTTTGGTCTTGAGTGTTGCTCTTCTGTGATTCGCAATCAGTTGATATAACCTTTGCTTTGTATGGAGTGATGCTTTGGTTGCCACGTTTGCCTTTGTATTCGGCTGTAAAGATTTACATTCAAAAAATCTAAGATCACAAGTTATTTTTGTAGAATGTTCCACAATCGACCAGCAAAGCCATTACGATCGACTCGTACTGGTCACCCCCGGTCTAGATGGCCTGACTTTGGATATCTGATCGATAAAATTCGGCAAAAGCTCTTTTAGATAAATTATTTTGCATTTCAAATATCCTATTCGCAAGGAAAGGTTTGCCATAAGTATGGAATTTCCCGTAGTTCATGTTCTTTTTAACTGCTAATTTGGAATATGTAGCCACCATGAGCTGATGGTTATCTGTAGGTTAACCAGGTTTTAAAACCCTCATTATATATTTCAGGGCAATCAATAAACCATTGCCCTATCCAACCCCAAGTAATGTAATACCTTGAGTAGGTTCTCTCTAGTAAAGCACATGTGCTCCATGTTTGTGAGCCATTGTACATTTTCTGTGCCCCACTTTGAGGGTCTGTTGAAGGTCTTTTGTAATGGCTTTCTTAAAGCCCCTCCCTACATAAAATGAAACTGTTATAAGTATACAATTAATGATGAGGTTATTATGAATATTATTATGAATATTATGACTGTAAATCTTGAAAGAAATATGGTCCATAAATGAATACACTGCTCAAGAGTGGCTGAGTAGGCTAATCTCACGTCTGATTCAGCAGTGCCATCATCTAGTAATGAACACCCTTGATCTGTGCATGCTGTAACCCAATACTTAGCAATGAACTGAATGTGGAATCTGCATTCCATTTCCCCATGCCAAGACTGCCGCTAGGTGTATATGGCCGATTGGCAGGGATCTCACAATATGTCTGTTCGCCTGGCACAATTGTGTGCTTTTCCTGTCTTACCCAGTCATTTATAAATACACTGTATCTGGCAATAGGGTGATGTGTAACTAGAGGAATTATTCAGCATCGCACCAGAGCTAAGATGGGCTGTTTTGTATTCCGTTAAAAGAAAGGAACGAAAGACAAGAGTGCACTGAATGGGTTTGCTGCCTGAATTTTACCCACATGCATTTGTCAATTCATGTGCTTACTGTCCTCTGTCATTTATTGCAACATAAAGCTTAAATGAACCACTAGTTCACTCTGTTAGGCTCTTAGGCTTGTTTTGATTTTCATTATAGTTTAGAAGAAATAATCTGACTATACTATTAAGATAACGCTAATAGCCTATTGGGTTAATGTAATATATGTCTTCGGAGCAAGAACAAGTAGTTACTAGGACCAGAGGACAAATAATTGCATATATTTCTCTCTTCTGTCAAATCAAAATTCCATTATGTTTGCAATGAATGTGCCTACCAGTACTGCTTGCTTCTTCCTCTGGCAGTCAAGCATCCCGTTTCCCGATCACTACAACCACATGTTTGTTTCTTTACTACTCTTTAGGGAGATGGCTTATATCTTTAGAGGATTTAAGGCCTGCAGTGTGTTCCCTTTGTGAATCATTTAGTAGAACCAAAAAAAGTGCCATATAGAGCTTCTAAGAGCTGTTCTTGTATTACTGTAAAAAACCCAAGGCAGATTTCTAGAAGGACTTGCTTGCGTTTCTTTGAAGACCACCTATCATGTCTCTCTAGTCTCTTTAGGTTTGTTTTCCTAAAATCTATCCTTTACTGATGTTTCAAAGCATGTCCCACACGCTTCTCCCCAAGTGTCCCTTTATGTCATTTGCGGGGACTACCAAATGAAAGCAAGACGAGACAGCCCGTTCTGCACCGTGTTGGTAATTACTGGTGGGTCTGTCCTCCGTATGTTAGTTAAGCCAGATGTTCTTCAAGTCGTCATATTCTTTGGCTGGCATATATGAACTCGGTTCATAGGGGATTATTAAACTAGTCCCTGTCTCCTCGCTATCAGCATTCCGTCTCCCTTCTCGCCGCAGCATGTAATTACCAATCAATACCCACCTAGGCTCATTTAATCCTTTGAATGCTGTGGCCTTGCTGTGTTGCTAAACATGGTGCACACAGAAGCTCAGTGGGTTTGGTCAACGACGAATCCGCTGTGCCACAGACTCGCTGGTCCTCAGATGCTGATTAACTCGACCCAAACTGTATTGTGTCAATCTCATCTTGGATCCATTATTCATGTTGACTTCTTTTATCTTGGTTTTTTGACGGAAGTGAATATATTTACAACACATTTATTCGTGATCTTAATGACTCTATCTTGTTTCCGATAGCCCACCTTGTGGCGAATTTTGTCTCTGCGTCTTTTGTTCTAATGTTTCACCGATATAGAAATGCTGGGCCTATACCGATACCAATATTTCAAATTTGCCTTTGGCCGATACCAATTCCGATATTTTTATTGCCCTCATTTTTTATATAGGACTGTCGCTGACATGTTTGCACATGGCAACCCGGCTATTTTCCTCCGACACTGTAAAATACTCCCACACCACTGACATTGTGTTCTCTTTCTCATCGATTTGGGATTGACAGTACTGTACACAGGGACCGGACATAAATACCTCCATTTAAAGCACATGCGACCGAAGCAGCCTATAGAAGTGGAGGAATATGAAAATGTTAAAACATTAATTTAAAATGCTTATGGATGGAAAATATTTACTAATATATTTAAGTAACATAATGCACTATCCCAAAAGACCAATAGCTATACAGCCAAACAATGCAAGTAAAATTGTTGTTTTGTTGTTCGTTATGCATACACTAATACATTGTTCTCATTTGTTTAAACTAGGATTTTTTTATTACAAGCGTTGATAATTGATAATTAAAACCCCTAATGCAATTCAATCAGCATAAAACTCTCCATTGCTTGTTCTAATAACTCCAATGGACCAGCTTTTCAGCGCCTCAATATAGCAGAGTCATGCTTCAGGCCGGCTCTGATAGTGTGTGTGTGTGTGTGTGTGTGCCTGGGAGAAAAGAAACCTCTTTCTAAAAGTGAAAGGCCCTGATTATTTATTAATCCAGGCCTTGGACTTCCTCTGCAACTTTGCCTCAGCAGCATGCAGTTCAGCGGAGACTTACCACTTCCTCCACTTGCTAGCGTTTCTCCTTGGTGCCACGGTTAGACTGAGGACAGCCCACCTCTACTCTGCAGTGCAGGAGGAGATGGGGTCTCGGAGGCGTGATGGGGCCCCAGCAGATGAGCTTTGGTTTGATTCACAGGGGCCCCTCGTAGGGCCGGGCGCATGTTGCCTCATCTGTGAAATTCCTTCACGCGGCCTACACGCGACAAGGGGATTAATTGAGCTTGCGTTCGGACACCCAACTCATCGTCTGTGACAAGCTTGTACTGAGGAGTGATGCAAACTAGAGCTGACCAGAATGCAACATTTCAAGGTTCAAATAGTATTAAGTTTCAACATGTTTTCCAGATCAGAGCGCAAAACGTACCCTGCTTGAATGGGAGTCGGAAGAAAACCTTTCATGCAGAATCTTGTTTCTTTAAAATGATCGTTCTTTGCATTTAATCTATATTGTGTTATTTTAATTTCACAAAGCGAAACTACCACCACGTAGGATTGCTGCATCTAGGCCAGTGACCTTCTGATCAACTCATCGGTCAGTGTCCTATTTAATAAGCTGTTATTGTTACTATGTAGAGATTTTTGGTATCCTTTGACCTCTTTCTAGAAATACCTGCTAAAATCATTATTTAAACCCTTCTAAAACCATTCACCCCCCGATTTTTGCAACCCATTATTTCTTTGGCGAGTAGTGAAAGCACCTCCGTGGAAAACAAAATTCTTGGGAGATCCTTGGGAGAATAAATATTAATATTACGAACAGTAATACTCAAATCAGTGGATATGTTAATTACATTTCGACAGGCAATGTTTAAAAAAAAGGTTGCATAAAAATGACCTACCGAATTGTGATTCAAATCCCTGGATAACAAAGGAATATTTGAATGTCCTGCTATTCCGGACATACACACAACAGGAATGCACGGCACGCCGACCTTAATATAGAAGTGTACCGATTTTTAGTGGTTCCCAGAGTTTATATATTTAAAACTGCCATGTTTCTTCATGTTTCCATGTTTCTTATGTTAATATCAACATGGAATGGGGGGCGTATTAATGAAACTGGGATGAATGGCTCTCGCTTAGTCAGCCACAAGTCATAGAATCTGCTCGACATTCCCTTTCTCATCGCCTTTATCTCCTTCCACTTATGTTTGGTGAGGAAACACTGCACGCCTCCAAGTGTGAAATGACTATCCATATTAAACGGGGTGGTGGGGGCGGGGGGGGAACACATGTTAAATGGAGTTCCACGTCCGTGTACCATCCGTCTGGCATCCGAAGCAGCGGTCTGAAGAGAGGTTAATAACCAACTGTCTCCCCGGCGCCCAGGGCGGTGGGCATGATTAGTTTAAAGTTCTGCAGTCCGCTGCCTTGCTACGTTCTGTGCAGCGCTCTGTGCTGCTCACGGTGCCCTCAAGAGGGAATCGCTCCTGGTCCGCCAACCGGTAGTTTTTATTTTATTTTTTTCTTCTTTGTAGAATTGTGCTACTAGCGCTGCTGGTGCTGTGCTCCCTGTCAGCACAAGCTGTGACGGGCTTTTGTTGGGTATAAATAATGGGATCACAGTAATTGCAATTTAACAAAGAACCAATGACTCTGGTGGACGGCAGCTCGAATTGGTCTATTGTTCAAAACTAATCAAAGTGCATTGTTGGCACCGTTTGGTCCAATCCATATTTGAAACCTTTGCATTTTTTATGGTATTGAAAAAATATCTTCTTTATTTGACCCTGACTGTGGACATCACAATATGCGAGTTGCCTTCCCGCATAAAGTGAGGGTTTTTCTCACTGATAAAGAAAGGTAAACCTATCAAATGTGCCTTCATTTGAGGACCAGGATCGCTTAGGATGTATTACACAAATGGACACAGGTTTCAATTGAAGGTTCTGAACCTCTTGCACTACTCCAAAACCAAATCGGTTCGCTGAAATTAGTGATGCACTGATACATCGGTATCGGCCGATATGGGCATTTTTTTGCTGTATCTCAACTTTGAAATTGTCAACTTTGCACTGTTATGTTGAGATATCCCCCAAACTCTGGTTACCATTAATTGAAGATGCAAAACATGTTGGTTTAACTGTAATGTTTTATTTAATAAACATTTGATTTGTCACATATTGCTTCCCTACTATTTTTGTGTCATGTTGTAACGCCATCTGTCAGAACATTGCATCATAACAAAACCAGCTGCAATGCTGTGGGAGTAAGGTGTCTCAGACTGCCTCACATTCCAGTAATTGTCCTTTACTTGTAAAAGTGTCAGTTGTGTTTGTTATTTCATTAATAAATAAAGTAAAATGTAATAAGTCCTATTAGGTTGCAAAATGCACTGGCAGGTTTTTCAGTTTGATGGATGACAGTAAAAACATAGAGCTCATAGGAGGTTTTCCTTTACTCTGTAGCACTGGACCAAAACCCAGCACAGCAATGACACCAAAAACAATGTTGTTTTGTCTCACATTTTTCATCCTTTCATTTTTATTTTGCTGCATTCTATGTCAATGTCGGTGAACGCCCACGCACAGCAAGTTTTTTTTTTTATCACAGAGCGCTCAGCGTTAGCTTTTCCTTTTTTTAATACAGCACACATTTTATGTGCAATTCTTTATCTTCCATCTGTCAGAATACAGGCCTCTGTTGAACAAGTAAATGGGGCAGATTTATAGCGTCCCATCTCCCAGGGGCTTGCGCCAGGCTGGGTTGGTGTGTTGTCACGCACCACAGACTTCCTGTCGGTCGGCCCCTTGGGAAGGGATGGTGTCTTCATTTCTCAATGTAGCCAGATGCCTGTGTTTCTTCCATCATGCTATGTTTCTTTACATAGTAGATGCCATTTCCAAGCATGTCGTTTTTTTGTGGCAGTGTTTGAATAGCTGCTAGCCAGGCTCCTTTGCTTATTGGCAGAGTGGTGGTGAGGCCCACCTAGCAAGCCCAAGGGGCCATCTGTTTGTGTTGCCTCAACACCACCAGCCGGCCATGTCGGGAAGTTCTGGGAATGTGACTTGGAATCAGAGCCTAATGCATGGAAATGAACGATCTTTAGTTTTAATCTGACGACTAATTCCTTATGGCATTACCGCTGAGCCGCGTTTGCCCATACATTCGGCGTGTGTGCTCGATCATTTTCAAAGCCCGCTCTCTGAGCAACTGTTAACACACCGCAATTACTGTTATTATTTATTTATCGCCTGTTGGGAAATGCCGGAAATGGATGGCTTGGCGCTATCATTAGCCACACTTTATATTCATTGCCTGCTGATCTCGTTCGTGTCTTTAGACATTAAATCTCTCACTTGTTCACAAACTTTGCGTCTGCCTCATGGAGCACAACCCTGTGTCCAAGGTAGTGAGCAAATAATTACAGACCATGTTCAAATCCAGACTTGACTAATTCGCGCTAGCATCTGCGTGTTATTGCTGTTGGTGAACGCCGTTACAGAGCACATTAACCTTGTTGGTTCGTTAACCCCCTCAATTTAGTCAGAATGCGTCAGTATTGCCTCAAAGTTGCTCTGCTTCCAACCCTCTGCTCTTTGAAAAAAACTATTTAAAATTAAACACGTTTTACTGCCTGCCTGTCTGACCTATCAGAGCCACCGTTCTCTGGCTCCCAGAGCAGAGCCGTGTTATGGCCTGTTGGCAGTTTGTCTAATAGAGAGCATGATTCTTGTCTTTTCGATTTTGACATGTTTGCACCTTCCCAAAGATCCAATGGGTCACTCTTCTATGAGCAGGTGTTTGCAATAACACAACCTTGAGGTAATTGAACTGCTACGGCTTGTCCAAAGCCTAGCCACAAACACACACAGTATTTCATTTAGTCCACACTTTTCGTTGACCTAAAACATTTTTTTTCAACTTTGTTGAAGTGTACTTTTAATTGGGTTTTGGATTTTGCTCGACTGAAACAACCGTCTCAAACTGACCCCATTCAGATGTTGTTCAGATGCATTTCATACTGTCAATTAGGACACAATTTGTCCAGCAGAACCATCTCGGATGTTTTGCTCTGGTGATCGGTTGGGTCTGCCTTGCCTCGGCTGGATATACTTTTGAAGTGGTTCACAGAAAGCTTTGGCTGCAAATGATGGTGAATGGCCAAAAGCCTTTTCAATGCAATTCCATTAAGCTTGATATTATTTAAATATAGCCACTTTAGTATGATGCTAATCTGCATCTACTTTTCCATTGGTATATTTTGCCCAATTCAGTTGTATCTCTCATATGTCCCTTGATGAACTTTCGGGTAGGATGCTATTATGTCCTTGAGATGACCTTTCACAAGTGACCCTAATGTCATGTGATCCCATGCATGATTAACACACTGTACCGTTGCCAGATGCATAAGCAAGTATTTGCTTTTCATGGCAAACTTTATTTTAAAGCAGCTGCTACGTAGCTGCTTCTGGGTCTATTGATGTACCATGACTTGCATTTAAGCCATCTGATCAGTGTGGAGAAGGAGATGGAGCTGCAAATCAGCCAGAGTAGCAGTTTCATCTCACGAATCAGCCTTCATTTACGCATTGACAAAACTGTTAAATCCCTGGAGTCGAATTGAGGTCATGCATCTGATTATGCAGTCTAATGTGTAGGTACGAGGTATTACTGGCCCACAAACTACAATGGAACCTATTTTGTCCGCCTTTAGGGCAGTATCTATTGTCTGTAGTGGAAGGGTTTTTGCTAATCTTCCAAAAATGTTCCGGGATCTAGTTCTCAATTAATTGCAAAGTCTGCTGGCCCCTGTAGGTGATGTTGAGTGTAGTAGCTTTTCCATCATTTGATCCGTTTCGTACTTAATCTGTCTCTAATGCCTCCACCTCTGGGCATAAGAAACGGGATTAATACATTGTGTAATCGGTCTTGAATCATCATTTACTTTTTGTTTTTGTATTTAGAGTTGATGTGATTTGTGTATGAATGGATATTTTGTTGCGAACGTTTTAGTCCTGTGTGGTTTGCCTCAACAGAAGGAAGAAATAAATAGTACCAATGGCTTCCAATGGGTGTGTTGTTGCACAGTATATTGGGTATGTTATCTCAAAGCTGCCCGCTAGCAGATCGGTGGACGAGCAGCGGTATCTGCCGCTATATTGCTTTGCAGGCAGAATACATATCAGCAGTTGTGTATTAAATTGCTAACGTTCCTGTCGCGGGGAGCTAAATGATCCCCTCCTATCAAAGTGACAAGCATAGGGATAAAGTCTGCCATTGACTTTTCACAAGATGATTGCAAAATAGTTTTCTATATTTCTTAGTGCGAAGGGTTTTCTGTTGTTCTGACCCATTTTGCCTCACTGCATTTGACAACTGACCACCAATGGTCAGTTGGTGTTGCCCCCCCCACCCCAATAAAGATTATCATATAACGGGTCCTCAGTTTTCTCACATCTGGCTGTGCGTTTAAGGTAGAGTCCATCTCCACAACAGCATCAATTCAGAGTGTGTGACGGTTTAAATGCCGCGCACAGTTTTCGAAGAGAAGTTGGAAAGCAGTCTTTGACCCGGGTTAATGTAATGCCGCCCCTAACGTAACCTCTTTGTTAGAGACCAGAAGAGGTTGTTTGCAGCAGATAGCGAGGGTTGTGGAGGCATGGGAAGATGGCAAAGTTTCCTCAGTGTTCTTATGTTTCATCCATTACATTTGCTCGTCAGTCGGAGCAGGGGAAGTCTGGACTCCCACCGTTAGACTGATGTGCTGTATGTGGAAGTGAGTTGCATTGAGTGTTTCCTCACTCGGCTGAATGGCGGTTCTGTCAGGTCTGAGAGTGCTTGCTGGGTTTTCCTGGGTATGTGATTGTTTGGAGAACCACAGGCATGAATAGGCTAACTCTTCCTTTCACTCCAAGGTCAATTGTTTGTCGTGATCATGCCTGTCTTTGACAAAAAGTGCGTCTGTCTGTGTGTGTGTGTGGTTGTCATTTCATCAACGAAATGATTCAGTTGATGAATTATGAATGAACCATGATTTATGACGAGTTAAAATGTTCTGGTCCAAAACAACTTTTCAGGGTTGATGGTGGGGGCGGGGGGGGTGCCCACACTCACAGTTTGTGATGAATTGATGTAGTATGCAGTATAGAAGCAAACTGAGAATAGTATTTGCTTAACCGGAACCTCTTAAAGTGACAAAACATTTCCACCCTTTTTTTAGTTTTCCAACAAACCATTGTCACAATCCAGGATCATCCACATGAGATTGGATTTCATGTCCTATACACAACCAGCTGATCTTTTATGGCACATCCACAAGCCACATCTTCTTCGCCACTGGCCCAAATCTAGATAATTACCAGAGCCGGCACAATGAACCCATTTTATTCGTGGTGCTGATTACACCCAAGGGAGTTAACAGCAGCCTAGCGCTTCACATTTTCACTCGTCGTACCATGCTCCTTGACCTCCCTTTGGCTGGCTAGCGAAAGGATGTTCACACTTGACAGAATAGGAAGCGTTCAGCTGGCTGGCGGGAGAGAGAGTAGACCGGGGAGAGAGATGATTAGCCAGGTTGAGATGAGGTTATCTTGCAGGTCTTCATCGCCATTTCTCTCCATTAGTGTCAGCTGGAACAGGTAATTGTCCTTCAGCGCCTCACTCTCTGCCTCAGGTTCACTACTGGTTAACTTATCATCCATTCCGTGCGCCTTGTTCAGAACAGACCCAAATTTGTCTTGCTTTCGTTTCCTCAATTGGCCTGTATGCATTTATGAAACTTCTATGCTTTGTTGACATTGTTGAGAAAATTCAGTTTTATGAGAGCGCCTTTAGCCTTCCTTTAATTGTAAACTCAAAACTGACCTTTCAGACGTCATGGCATCTGAACACTGCTTTTTAGCTTCATCCATCACTTCAACATTTCAAGCTTTGGGCATTCTATAATTTCAAAACGCAAAGGGAAAATGGTGTTGCTTGATATTGTTCTTTTACTTGACATCTATCTTTTTTTTTTCTTTCATTCAGGTTCAACTACAGATCAACACACCATCTTGCCACCAATGGTTTCTACGAGTTTCTTAACTGGTTTGACGAGAGAGCCTGGTACCCTTTGGGCAGGATTGTTGGGGGCACAGTAAGTATCACCTCCAATATCTTTGCATTGTAATCCCAATTCCTGTCCACCAACACATTTCATACACTACCCAAAGTCATTGAGAGGGATGCACAGTATGGATTTTAAGCCAATTCCGATAATTGCCTGCACTTGATGACCGATACCGTGAAGCTAACTGATAAGTGATTCATCAGTATTATGTGACCAACCAACTGACATCATAAAAAATGTTAACCGCAAGTTGCAGTTATCACTCGGGTCACTGATAAGATGCATTGGGTTTAAAATGGGGGGGGAAATGTGTACTCAAGTAAACCTCCCTATCAAGCAAACCATAAATTATTTTTTGGTATATATATATACAAAACTCAGTGCTTGAAGATCATGCACAAGAAACTTATAAATAACTTTATACATAAATGTCATACAGATGCATACTTTTTGGGGATAACATCCACCTAAGGTTTTGCTGCACTTGGAGAGCGAGATGCAGTCCATTGAGGTGCGGCCCAATGTGTCCGCAGTGTCCGCTAGGTCAGTCGCATCGTGCTGGAGCGCGACATTTTTAAAACACACAACCTGTGACTCAAAACATTGTCTTTTGGGTCCGTACTGCAAAGCTCAGACGCAAGACCCATCCGGGGCAGACAGCCGTGAAGTCGTTGCAGCTGCACTTTCTCTCCATAGGAAGACACTGGAGTGTGTCACAAGACGCACACAGTGTCCAGACATGGGTCAAGTGAAACTTTATCGAGACCATCGGCAGGACAGGCGAAACATTAAACGGCCACCAAATGGCAACAAACCTCCCCTCAAGCCTTTCAGGCAAACCGCATCCGGCAGCTTTAGCGAAATTTATCAGCAGATATGAGACCTTTCTCTGTGGTAGAGGTTCACAAACAAAAATGTTTAGAGTGCTTCCTGCAGTACACTATTACTTCCTGCACACATTTTATACAGTAATACCAGGCTTATGCACAAAACAACAAAAAACAAACAATTTGACTGAGTGGTCACAAAAGCCTTCTCTTGAGCTAACTGCAGATGGATGGATGTCAAGGGCTACTTTACTGTTACAGCTCTGTTAACTGTTACAGACTGGGTGGAAGAAAGCCCAGTCACACTTTGATAACATGGTGAAAGACTAATGGTTGACGAGATGGAGTGATTTAGTTATAGGCATAACATTGCATAACAGCATTGCTCTGACTGTCTTTTTTTATTATTGTTATTTTATTCTGTATTGTATTGTTGTTTCTGTGTGTTTCTGTACGGTGTCCTTGAGTGCCAAGAAAGGCGCCTTCGAAAATTTAATTAATTATTATGATTATTATTATTATTATAACAGTATCATCACCCTGTGCCACATACTGCTGTTTTAAAATGGGCTCAGCTTTTGTTTCCATACACCGCTGGAAGCCAAGCTATCCATGATCTTTACTGTCATAATGATGCATAGAAAATAACGAAAACAACCGAAACATGTCCAGGCATGAATCATGTCGAGAAAAAGTCTGGCACCAGATTACATGTTGTACTGAACCAGTCTAGAACGAGTCTGGTGAACCATTTCACCTCAAGTATGGATCCCATTCAAGATGGTGATATGACAGGCAACAGGCAATTTGTTCCATTGGCACAAAAGGTCATCCGTTTGCTATTTGCCAAAAGGCAGGCGTTTCAACCAAGAACATTGCGGGTACTGTTGCATAGTGAGTCCAGACATTCTTGTTGCACGGTGCTCTGCCTTTTTAAATCTTCTTCTGCAGAACACTGGCATGGATCTTAATCGCACTGGCACAGCTGACGCTAGGAGCAGTTGACTCGATAGATACATCTAGGCTTGCGTGGTTGCCCTGTTCACCAAAAAAAAAACACAACTCCCTTTACAGAGTGAATTACCGCCCTGCCAATTACATCTCCCTCCCACAATCTCCTCAGAGAGACGTGCATATTCCCAGCGATTCCTATCCTGTGAAACTAAACTACACCAGCCTTGAGGGGCTGTTCTGTGTTTGCTTGCTTAGACAGAAGGTGTGTGGGGGGGGGGGGGGGGGGGGGGCGGAATTTAGGGTGGGGGGTGCGTGGTTTGAAATTTTTTACAAATGAACCAAAATGAAAAAAAAAAAAAAATTAAATTTTTGCCAGGCCCCCCC
>JAOPJJ010000093.1:3572509-3583872 GCA_027122795.1 Enchelyopus cimbrius | reverse complement strand
ACAAAGGTCAAACGGGTGCTTATCCGTCGACTGTGAGCCTGATAAAGAAGGAACACATGGTCTAATCATATTGCGGTGCACACTTTGGGGCATAAGTGCTCGCAGCAATGGGCAGACGAGGGCCAAACACATGGAGAGTGGAGAGAAAGAGTATGAGCGAGCGAGGGTGTTGGTGTACAACCACATTGAGAAGGAAGCGCCCCCCCCCCAGCCCCCATGTAACTCATGCCCAACCTCAGGTCCAAGCTAACGTGTGTTAGCTTAGAACGTGTTAGCTTGGACCTGAGCTAAGCCAACGTGTTAGCTTAGCTTGCCTGCTTCTCTGCAATATGACGTAGAGCTTGTCAGTTTCTGTAAGGTTTTGCTCGTCATCAAAAGGTGAATGTAACAGGGCCTGACCCAGCTATAGTAACAGCCTTCCTCAGCGGAAGGCCGTGGCATAGCGACCAAACGCTTGCCTAAGCAGCTGGCTACCGACAGCGCATTCCAGGAGACTGATGCCTGTTTGGCTTAACTTCTCGGCTGACCCAGCAAGCTATTTCGAATTACATATTTTGTATGTTTACGATGTTATAATGCGGATTGATAGTTTGTTGCATGCTAATGTGTGAGCCCCGACATTGATTTTAGAGTTAAATTTAGTTTTCTGAGATTGCAATATGGCATGAAGAATAGTTTTTTGGTTTGGACAGTTTGACTGTTGACATTTTAATCTTTTGGAATTAATCATTTGGGACTGGAGATTGATTTACTTTGTTTCACCACTTTAGTTTGAGCTGAATCCTTTTTTTTATAATTGCCGTGTTTGCTCTGAATTTTTCGTGGTAAGTTTTAGAATAAGCTGATTGCTACAACTCCATAATAAGATTCCCACCCTTTGTGTGTGTACCAGTATGTGTGTATGTGTGTGTAAAAGGATGTGTGTATCCAAATGCATTTTCCAAATGATTTTTTTGTTGGCAGCCCTCCGCCATATTGAGATATAAATATCCCGTAACTTAGTCTAAAGAAAAACAAATAATTTGACGATGACAAATTATACTAAACACTGACCAAAAATAAACCAGATTATAACTACAACACAATCCTCCCATGCTTCCAAAATGGCACCCTTGTTTAATGACATCACAAGTGTTTTGTCGATACTGGACACGTTATAAAGCCCTTGCTTTGTTTGTTCAAGGGAAGTGAAAAAATAATTTCTATATTTATTAAATTATAAATTGAAGTCTCTCTTTAGATTACACAACGCGCATGCGAACAGTGTTGTGGGAAAGCATAAAAGGAGGATGATGAGTGACAATAAATGGCAGCGAGTCACCACTGACAGCATGGTCCATTTAATGGGTGATGAGCCCCAGAAGGCAGGGAGACGCCATTAAAGTTGTAATAAAAGCATTACACTGATGCTCGGTGGATTTCTTGACTGTAGAGTTGTAGGAAAGCATTATGTGGGCCCAAGAGCAATTATTCCCATCCATGCCTCAGTGTAGTAGTGATCCAGATCAACAGACCAGAAGGTTTGCCAAACCCATGTGCCATGTCAGGATGCACTGTTTGTTTACAATTTGTGTACCCTTGTATTATCTGTATTTACCGTTTTGGCATTCAGCAGACCCATTTTTCCCTGAGTGATCTCATGTGAATTTCTGAATTTTAATGAACGTCATTAAGCAGAGGCCCTAGCTCAAGGGCGCCAACAGATAGATTGCAGACATAGTGGTTTGAATCCCAACCCTTTGAGCTGGGAGTCAAAACCCTGTAACCACAACTCGACTATCCAGTACCTCTATATTTATATAATGCTCTTCATTAAGGCAATACTTATTACTTGATTTATTACTTGGCAATACTTAATTAATTGCATACTTGATTTGTTCATTGGCTCATTGAAGTCTTATAGTCCTGACAATATAAAATGCATTCCCAAACTGAACTAATGCTGCGTTCGATTATTCTCTGCAAACCGACTTGGACCTCGGATGTGACGTCACGCCCACACTTAAAGCGTTTTATTATGTTTTGCGCGTGGGTCGTTGACGCCACTCCACTCGGAAAGCTGTGGTCGCTTAGCAACGCCTGTTTGAAACAAGTCTTTGGCCTCACCGCAACACTGACTCCCATATACCATAGGCAGAGTTACGGACGCTTTCAGGAGGAGCATGTGTGTTCGTGTCTCAGCTCAAAGGCAACAACCATACACACAAATCAATTGGCACCGCGAGAGAAGCACGTAGTCCTATTGTTTAAAAATGCACATACTCGTCTGACAAGCCTTGCCAACTCAAGTTCCAAAAGTGTGTTAAGCCAAAGGACTACTGACTTCTGGCCTATTGTGGACAGTAGCCTTAGAAGTCTGGCCTTAGCAGTATATTACTCAAAAAGGAATACGGCCCGCCTCACAGAATGGCTCCCCTACACAATCTCTCCATCTCCCCGCTGATGGAACATAAAGCATTCTTTATGATAGCAGAGACGTTCCTGAACCTCTAGTTCTGGTAAGAGCACATGGTTCAAGGCAAACCCATATAGTGTAAAACCATATTCTAAATCACTTCTCGGCAATGCAGATGACACTGCTCCAGTTTATTCTGAATTCAACTTGTATCTTTAGGGATATTCACAAATCTGTCATTGCATAAACAAAATATGACCTTTTCCTTTTTAATTAAAGTGTTACCTTTGCACAGCCCGCCACATTGCCATAGGCAGCTCATGTGCAGCAAGAAGACAGCAGATTCACAACCCACCCACAAACTCTCTTCTATCATTGGACTGTGCACAGTTTGAAGGACCAAATCAAAAGTGGACAAATAAAGGCATTAATACAGTAGTAGTAAATAGTTAATTCACAGTGAATTCCTAATTTAATGAGCAGATGACGTTATTTCCGTAAATCTATTTGGATTCCTGGGGAACTTGCTCAACGGGACTGAACCCAGAGATATAGCACAGTATTCGCAACAAGACAACCGAGACACTTGCTGCCCTGCTCTGGTCGGAGGTTACAATTTTACATTACAATTCACCTTGGTCACCTTGGTGGAGATCCAGCATTACATTAGGGTTGCCATGCAGACAGACATTCGAAGGAGTTGAACCTAGGTCCCCAGAAATTGTGAACATCCGCTCCCTTCACGTCCCACCAAAACGCTGGCTATAATCTGGTCAGGGGTCATACTTCACTAAACCATTCAAAGGACAATTGTTCCCAAAAAACAAATGATTACGTTCTCCAAAGAATTATCATCATCACATTACATTTGAAAAGGATGGATTGTTAAAGGCAGGGGTACCTAATCTGGAATATAACATATGAACATATTAAGAACATATTGAAATATGAAAATAAATGAAATGATACATTCATTTTGCCATCTGCTTCGTAATCACCAATATTCACACATAGTTTAAGTGCATCCTCATACATTAAACCTGCATGCAATTAGCAAATTACAGTCGGCTCTCACGCATATATAATTACATTTTCCCTGAACAAACAGTCATTCTCCCACACTCTGCTCTATTTGTGCCCCGACGTCGGTATTAAAGACGCAGGAGCCATGTTATTTTACATTGGCACTGTACAATAAAAAATGCTATGCAAAGTGCAACTCTCTACCACCTCATAGTAGGTGATACAAAACATAATTACAATCAGAATTGTTTAGAACGCTGTACCGTTCTGTTTTTGTTCTTGCAGTAACCACCTCGTTCACCACTGCAGTGTAATTGCCTATTACCAAGAGGAGGCGCAGAACATAAAAAATAAAATGGGAGTGTAGACAACAGTCCACATTTCTTTTGTCAAGATGGCCATGGCTGAGCAACTAGCCCCTAGTTAATTTCCCAAATATGTCTTCTTCTTCCAAAAGTTTAGTAGTGGTCTAATCGAGAAAAATACCCTAATGCGATAGTTACAAAAAACAGTAGATAAAGAATAATGCCTCAGCTCGCAGCTATTGTGTTTCTCAAAGAGGCATTTTCTACAGGAGAAACAGATAAAGCTATTGACTGCTGTGGCCAAATCCTGCATACAAAGGATTTCCTTCTTTTTTTCCTACCTTTAAAAAGCTCTTTAAAGAGAATCCTATAATACCAATATGTACTCTTTGCTGTGTTTAGCAGTGAAAGAATACCAGTTACCCTCCAAACTTCCAGACGTATCATCTCATGGAGGACACTTCAATTGTGGGAAAGCTATTGTTCAAGAAAGTGAATACTAATTGAGAGAGAGAGTGAGAGACAGCGAGGCTTAGTCCAGTGCTATGAGTTTATGTGGCAACACAATTTCAGTTCATCCAGAATGGAAGCTTTGGCATTACAGTCGACCGAAGCAACATTTAGAGCAACTCATTTGTGAGGACTGCTGTCCAAGTAGTTGGAATAAAAGGAACTGCTTGAAGAGCAGTTTACAGGAAGGTAATAAGAGGTGGATTCATTTTGCCTTGGTTTATAACCTCAGAAGGTCCTCTTTGGTCTAGTATACAGTCTTCTAGGATTTATTTTATCCAATTATGTTTAAGCCTTGCCTTAAAGGTGCAATGCGAAGACTTTAGTAGCATCTAGTGGAAAACAGTTGGGAGGAACGGGATATCATATACATCGGTGTATTAGTGTAGATTCCAGTCAATATTAACATATGATTTATAGGGAGTACATACACATTGCCAGCCATTTTTTTCTTGACCCCGAACCTGTTGAAAGTTAATAATCCTGGTTTTATTTTCCTCCTGGTGTTTCCTCGTGGTGAGCTTTCAGGCTTTGGTGTTTGGTCGCAGGGCTTGGTAGGAGCCCCCTAGTTAATATTCTAGTGCTTTTAGAGGTTTTATTTAATTTAAATTTGTTCCCCCCCAACCTGTCGGAAGTTTTCAACCCTGGTTTTTGTTTCCTGCTGGCGTTTCCTTCTGGGGAGCTTTCAGGCTTTGTTTTTTGGTCGCAGGGCTTGGTAGGAGCTCCCTTGTTATTATGCTGGTCCAATTTGAATAATAATGTATCTCTAAAACATCAGGAACGTAGAAACTAGTGGGATAGGCCCCCCCCTAGGCTGAGATACGGACCCATCTCTGATTTGACATAAGGGGTACACCTTTGTGTTATTTTCGGATGAAAAATATATAAAAACCTCCCATATTGGCTCACTGTCGACCCCACGACCCCACGAGTTCAGGAACGTAGAGATCGCCCCTCCCCCCCAACCGGTAACCTCTATGTGCTTGGCAAACGTCTCAGTGTATGTGTTTCTTCTTCTATTTGGGGAGGTTGTTTAGTTTTGCATTGGCGAAAAAAAGTATCCCTCTGCTGATTTATTAAGTGCATCATTCAATCCACAGACCACACTGGATGGTATGAACGGAACATTCATATGTATTGGATGTAACTGTGAGCTGTACCCTACCCTACCCTCACAGCAATCAACACCTCTGATTGGCTCTGTCAGAACTCCGGCCCCGATGGTTGATTTACAACAGATTTGGATTTCATTGTCCACTTTGGAATTCCTTTTTTCACTTTGTAGTAACCAAATTGGGTCCATTGTTGTCAGGCCACCTGGGTCCAAAATCACTTATATTGTCCGGTGAGGACTCCAATCATTGTTTTTCTTCCTACCACATGATATCGTGGCTGTACTGGCGACAGAAAGTAACTATTAGTAACTATCAACTATTATTATGATGTATGATGTAATGCTTCATAATGATGAGGATGAATCATTTTATTATATTAATCTAATCTATTTTATTTTAAATAGTTTCTGCTACTATTTACATTATCATATTATATATTGTTCCTGCTTTTGCTATTTACTTTGTACATTTCATATATATATACTGTATGTATGTCTGTGTATATATATATATATATATATATAATTGTTGGGATTCCATGGAAACAAAGGAAGAATGTCAATGTATAACTGAGAACATGTTTCTTCAAGTTCAAAGTTTTATTTGTCACATGTTTTGTAAAAGAGCATTTTATACAGTGAAATTAAAAGGGGTAAAAACAATCTGTCTTTCCCTGCGCAAAATACATACACTTGTAAAATACTATTTTAAAAACAGACATCTCTAAGGCGATGCTATAAAAACGATTAGTAAGAAGGTATAGGGTAAAAAGTGCTTTAAAAAGCGCAGGTGTTATCACTTATTTTTAGAAAGTGCAGAAGTGCAAAAAGTGCCATTTGAAATCCAGTTGAGCAATCTTACTGCAATCTTACTGCCTGCGGAAAAGCTCTTTCTCAGTCTCTAAGTCCTGGCCTTTATGCAGCGGAGGCGTCTGCCCAACTGCAGTAAGGAAAAGAGGCCAGCATTTGGGTGAGAGGCATCTAGCCTGATTTTCTGGGCTCTTGCCCTCACCCTCTTGCTGTAAGATTCCTCCAGCGTGGGGAGGGATGTTTTGATAGTACACTCTGCTGAGCGTACCACCCTCTGCAATGCAGCCCGGCCCCTTGCAGTACAGCTCCTGTACCATGCTGAGACACACCCTGTAAGGATGCTCTCAATGGCTGCTGAGTAGAAGGTCCTCAGGATGGAGGGGGAGACCTTTAACTGCCTCAGCCGCCGGAGAAAGTACAGCCGCTGCCTTGACTTGGAAACCAAGTGCCCCGTGTGTAGACCATTAGAGATCCTGAGTAAGGTGCACCCCCAGGTACTTAAAACTGGGGACCCTCTCTACTGGTTCTCCGCTGTTGGTTAGTGGGTTGAGCCCACTGCCCTGTTTCCTCCTGAAGTCGACCACCATATCCTTAGTCTTGCTGATGTTGAGAGCCAGGTCTGACACCACAATGCCAGGTCATCCACGTGGTTCAGGTAGCTCTGCCCGTTGTTCTCAGCAATAGGAACCAGCACCTCGGCTAACTTGATGATGGAGGTTGAACTGTTGGAGGTTGAACTTTTGGAACTATGCAGTCATGTGTGTAGATGTTGTAGAGCAGTGGACTCAGAACGCACCCCTTGGGGGTGCCCGTGTCGAGGATCAGTGGTCCTGACGCAACACCTCTTAGTGTGCATATGACAATAAACACTTTGAATCTCGAATCTGATGAACAACTATTTTACGTACGAATATATCGAAATAGGAGTTGCAGTGCTATTGGTTACACCCTTAAACCTACCCCGCGTCAGGGCTGGAAATAACTTGATGCAAGACATTAATGTGAAAAGTGCAAAGCACCCCTCAACCAGTTATTGTACACAGGAACACTCACCCTTGCTGTCACCTATGTTGCAACTTACACACCGTTTCAAAAGGGGCTGTCCAATTAGCCTAGCACTTCTCGGCTAATGCTTGGCTGCGAGAATGTCGCACACGTGAAACCACAGCCCCTCTCTGTAGCGGCGAATACGTGCTCCTCATTGCTCATTCGGCCCCGTTTGTTGGGTAAGCCCTCATTGTTGTGTGTCATTCTATTTATCATTTGTACATAATGATGGGCCTTTTATTTCCACACCTCTTAAAAAGCCAGACATTTTTTGCAGACCTTGAAAACCACCTTCAAAGAATCCTCAGCCGTACGGCACATTTGCAGTTGGACTGCTCAACAACAGGGAGCTCTGTCTCAACTCAACGTGGGCTGATGCAGAGCAAGAGCCAGACGTGTATTGCAGCTACAAAAGTAACATCTCTGGTAACTGTAGATTCCTCTTCCCTTCAAATAGAGAGCTGAATTTAATTTAAATGTTGGATTCAGCACCAGAAGTAGCATGAATTGACACATGTTTCATAAGACACATTGATGTCCCTCACGTTTGATGTTGCAAACAAATCATCAATAATTAGGATTTGCATTGCATTATTATAATTATAAAAAAGAGAATGTTCACTTAGCAGCCAGGTGCTAGGTGAGGGGTGTACTTTTGAGGCTAGCTAATGGATTAAGCAATAGGCAGGGAAAAACAACTTCACACTCGACAACATTGTAATGGAAATACTAACATCATGTGTAATCCTTTCAAAGATATTGCATAACACTCAAATGTGAACTACACATTGTGTTCCAAGAAGATAACCACAAGCCTGTGTATTCATCTGTTGTTGTTTACTATCGCCTGGTAACAAGGAAATATACAATGGACAAATAGTGAATGTTGACCTAACCACCTGTATAACTACCCTCTACACCTTAACCTCAGAGAAAGAAGTCTGAGTCGAGTTCTTCCTGCATTTCAATACAACCTTAACAATGACAAACCAACACAACACATGGCAGGGTAATTAAGTAGCCAACACAGAGGTTGAATGGACGTTTGGTGGTCTGAGAGGTGAAATAGCTGCTGGCAAGACGCTCCACTGCAGGATATCAACAGCCTGGGGCTCTGACACCGGAGCGCTGGAAAGCAATCATTAGTTATTTTCCGGCCTTTGATTAGCTGGAAATGAACAGCCTAATAAGAAACAGCTTCTGGGCCATCTTTCTTTGCCTTTCACCTCAGCACAACATTTTTCCCATTTGTAATAAACGGAGCTTTATTCTTATGGTAATTATTCCAAGCAGCCCATCTGGCCGGTCAAGTGATGGTTCTTTGTCTGCCGTTTCAATAGAGCAACTGTTACTTTAATGAAATGAAGAGAAGGCAAATGTGTTTTTTTATGTCACAGGGGCCTGCTGACCCAACAAAAATATGTCAAAATTGAAATTGGTCATTTTTTTTATCGTCTGAGAAGCGCCTCTGTGACCGTGCAGCAGGATTTTAATCTACCAAGGACACTTGTGTGTGGATATTTAATTTGACACGTTCGTCTTGCTCCCTCAACTAAGGAACAACAGCCCCGTATTCCTGTAAGGCAGGGCTTCGGATCGCCCGACCCAAGCGCATTTCATACACTCAGGGCGTCGCTGCATGCTTGCCAACTGTGTCAGGGAAGGCGAACGCGGCGTCTTATAGCCAGCTGCCTTCCTAAAGCGTTCCTTGACATGTGGGTAATTAAGTCTGTCACCTAATCAACGCTGCCACCTTGATCCTCAACACACTTAACATCCCTGGCGGGGGGGGCCGCCGCCCCCGCGCCCCCCCCCCCCCCCCCCCCCCCCCCCCCCCCCCACACACACACACACACACACACACACACACATCCCGTCTTACCCTGGCCACTTATAGAAACATATTTCATTAAAAAATGAGCGTCCGACAAGGAATAGTAGCCTCTTCAGGGGAATTAACGTGACAACGGAAAACGCCAACACTCGCTGACGGCCATTTGAGACATCCTGAAATACGACTGGAACGTGAAACAGCTCTGTCGCGGCGCCCTACGCAGGTCCGGAAATACTTTGCATTGCATTTAAAGGTTTTTCCTGAAAAGGCCTGGCGCATTCCTTCCCGCTAGACCTGTAATGTAATAAATGCTGCCAGAATATGATTGGTGGCTAATATTTAATTCAAAGAAATTCCCAGGATTCATGCTTTTTTTAGGAAGTTTCTAGGAAGCAGTTTGTTGATATATTTATCTACGGTATAACTTTCCTCTCAAGCACCATTCCCCCTTATTATTGTGAATTAAAGGAACGTCATTGTGCCAATTCAAGCTTTAAGTTGATGAGCTGATGAGTAATAAAAACAACAACTGATTTCCCTTTCACAGGGGAAATATTTGTGTGCATCCAAAGCAGAAGAAACTAACATTTAATAACTAACTTCTGCTTTTGAAGCTGCCTTATCAAATATGACAGTTGGCAATATGAACTTACTGCAAACAGAGTATTCCGCAGTGATTGAGTTTTGGTGAATGGAGCTGGAAGCCCATATTTGGGTTGATGATGTCTGCATCTTTCACAATAATTGACCTCGTAGACTTGGGGATTGCTTGTTCAAACTGATGGAATTGTCTTCCTGAGACATAAACCTGAGATGCAAGCATCTGAGGTGTTCCCCGAAGAAGGAGCTGGGTTTGTATTTATTTGCCTCACAGTAAATTGTTTGATGAAATTAGCCTTTATTTGCTGCTATATTTGGCAATTCTCATTGATTTTTTACCTCATTCTCTCACACTTCTTTCTAATGAAGGTAAAAGCCTTGTTTACAAATGAAAGGAAAACGTGTTCGCCGTCAATTGCCTTTGTGACCAAATCCAATTCAATCCGAACCTTCCAGGGGCATTGAGAAGAAGGAAAGGACGGCACTGAGATGCGTCTCAGGGAAAGTGATGTACCACAGGAAAAGACAACCGAAAAGACAACAATGGAAAAAAACATTAAAACATTGTTTTGGCTTCAGTCGCTGGTCGTCCTCCGCAATATGGGTGACCTTCTCTCGTGGACGAGTGTAATGAAACACATTTTCACACATGGTGTCACAGAGACTGGCAGAAGTGCACCTTGAGAACTCAACGCCGGGGTGACAACGTTGTTACGCGCCTCCTGCCTCCGAGCGAGCTAACGGTAGCGGAGGGAAGAAAAACAACGCACACCATTGGTTTAATCTACAGGCAAACGGTAGGAAAATGGAGTTAGACTTTGGTAAAAAAAAGTACAGCATATTTGAAATGTGCGTTTCTGTGTTTGCTCTGGCAGACTGGTGCTCTGTAGTGGTAAGTGACTGCCAAACAAACAAAATAAAATGTTTCTACACAGTAATGCAATGTTTGATATGCGTACATGATAGCAATGATCTATATATATACTGTATATATAAATATCATGCCAACCAGAACCAATCTTCGTTACAGATGGGGATGAAAACTCTTGATGTGGGCCATGACACTGCGTCAATTCCCCATTTAAGAAAGCGCTCATGATAAACGACAATTTCTTTTTATCTTGCGAGAAAAACTCATTTCATACGATAAAGCAAGAGAAACGACTGACACATGCCGGCCTGAGATACATAGGCGTGGACTTGTCGAAGCGAGCAGGGTGCGTCTCGGTAATGGTTCTCACCGCAACGAGGCCAGATGCTGACTCGTCTACAATCAAGCACAGGCAGAGTAAAAACAAAAAAAAAGGAAAAGTAAATCAAGCTGATTGACCCAAACATCCCCTCAGGCCTCTTAGATCAATGGATATCGTTTTCTCTGTCATTTGCATCAACGCTGCTCCACCATTCGTCTTTGTGATGTTCCCTAATGTGTGTGTGGGTGGTACCTACGACTCTCCATCTGATTTCAGCAATGAGCATCAGCTCATTTAAGGTTATTATTATTCCAGGCGTCACTCATTGACAATGGCAACATTTAATCAAATCAGCGGTGCAAACAGTGGGTATGCAGTATATGCGGCACATAGGAGCACCGCACCAGAGGGGGCGGAAAAAGCGATGGGGGTATAACTATTTTGAGTCTTTTGATTATTTTGGCATTTTCTGTATTTAACAGCATCTGGGTCAATGAGATGATCAATAACCGACAGACCCCTTCTCCGCCCC
>JAOPJJ010000093.1:3465543-3476525 GCA_027122795.1 Enchelyopus cimbrius | reverse complement strand
CCGTACCCCCGGGCCTGGGTGGCGGGGCGCCCGCCCGGGGGGGGGGTCGGTGGCCGCCGCCGCGGGGGGGGGGGGGGGGGGCGGGCAAGCCCGCTGGGGTGTCTGACACACACATGGACACACACACACACACACACACAGATCACCCCATGTGTAGTTCCCAAGCAATGAACACGCTCATTTCGGTCATGGTACCAGAGCTGGGGAGCACTCTTGGCTGTGATGGTGGGAGCGATGGTGTGAACCGTGTTTAGAGCGCGTGTTGGTTTGCCGTTGGCAGGAAACCTGACGACACACACAAAGGTTCCCGGGAAGACGCGGTACAAGGAGGCCTCTCCCCAGCACGACACGGATGAAGGTAGCGCGTTTTGGTTGACGAGAGAGTGTGAGAGTGTGTGTCATGGATGTCTTTCTATTCATGTGTATGTCTATCTGTCGGTCTATCTGTCTGCTGTGTGTGTGTGTGTAGGTGTGTGTTGTGTGTGTGTGCGTCTGTTGTGCATGTCTGAAACTGAAATTGAGATACATGTGAACAGCAATCGTTCCCACTTCCCCAAGTGATTTATTTGCCATCAGATGGCAAATACATCAAATTATTAATATATTCACAATCACTGAAATGATCGACCGTCAGACTTTAGATATTAATCAAATATCTGATTTGTAAAACGACCAGATTAAACAGAATCACTTCTAATCCACGACTAGTTTAACTGCTGTTCAAATGATGTTCAATAAGCTTCGTTCATAGCGACGGCAACCATTTTTAATTACCCCTGCCGCTGTTAGTATTAATAAGATCGCTGTAATCCCCGATGAATGCACAGCTCGACTATTTTCGCAGCAGTTATTATTCCGAGAAAAAGCATGAATAAAGTCAGATTGTTTTCATGCATCTTCACTTCCTCTTCTGTCCGTAGGCATCTGCGACGCTCCCGCGTTTGACCGACCCGAGGAGGAACCTGAGGAGGTTCATAAGCTCCTCCTTCAGGAGAGGAGCAGCGCGTTCGACATCAACAACAACAGGGAGGAGGAGGAGGAGGAGGAGGAGGACGGCGACGGCGCTCGCATCAAAAGCTGCCGTACGGTCCCATCGGCCTCGCCCACCAATCAGAGCGCGGGAGAGCCTGTGGGCGGGACCAGCGGCTCACTCACACACACCCCCTCCGCCGGCTCCAGGCGGGCGCTGTTCGCCCGTAGGCAACTCCCGGCCAAGACCGCCCCGTCCAGCACCCCCCCACCCGGGACCACCACACCCGGGACCACCCCGCCCCGGACCATCGTCCCATCTCCAGACCGCCCCCCACCTACGAGGGCCCTGACGCGCACCGGGTCGTCCCCTGGGGTCCAGCGGCCCCGGTCTCCCCCCGTTCCTTCCACCGTCTCCCCCGCGACCTCCCCCGCCCTTCAGATCCACCCGTCTCCGGTCGCGGGGCCGTCGCCGTGCGGAGGCCAGAGCCTGAACTACGCGTCGCTGGCAGGTAGCTCCGCTCCGACCCACCAACCCCCGAGAGACGGCGCCGCCGCAGGCACACAAAGCAATAAACAGGTGGGTGACTGAAATACCCCCGGGAACGCCGCCGGCGCCCGCTATAGAACCAGGATGTTGGGTCATTTGCGGAGCCCACAAGTCTCCATTGAATGTGTCCAGTTTGTTTTCAAAAACATTTTTAAGGAAGCTAACTGACATATTTATGCGATTTTTTTATTTTAGTTTCTCCGTTTTTTTTGCGTTGGAAAATAAGTCGCACTTAACATCCGCAATCACACATTGAGTTAGCGGACGGCTCCCCTCTCGGAGTTTAAATGAGTGTGCTTGTGGCACAGTTCCATCCCAACGGGTCAACATGGGAATCAAATATAGATACCCCAACACCTCTGAGGGTTTTTAAGGAGCTTCCTTTTAGGGGAAAGTAAACAGCCACTATCTGCTTTTAAACTGTCCAAACTCAGGCTAAGGCCCCAAAATCCTTAAAATAATCCCAGGAGCATCCCAAATAGACACAAACGTGTTGTTTTAGTGCTGGCCAGCGGTGATAAACTGTGGTCCAGGCCTATCATTAACAACCAAGCAACCGCAGGTCCAAAAGCAGCGTCTGGGAACATCTCAGCGGACTCTAATAAAGGGAATACACAGCGGCCTGCGAACCCACAGAGGCCCTGTTGTGACTGCAGCGAGTGTGAAACCCCTAAAAGCAGAATTTACCATCAAAAACGTGTGACCCTGTTTGTACTCCGCTCCTCCTCCTCCAGGGCGACCGGACCCCCGCCCGCCTCCGCCCGGACTTGGCCCCTGCTCTGCGGTCGTCCCCGGGCCTCCTGAGCCACCTTCCCCTCCACTCCCAGGGGCCGGCCTGCGGGGCCCCTCCCAGACTCACCATCGCCATCGGGGGCATCCACATGATCCAGCCCCGACGGGCCCCTCCGTACCGGCCCCCTAGTGACCCAGGTGGCAGCGGCAGCGCGCTGGGCCCGGCCCCGCTCAAAGCCGACACGCAACTGGAGCAGGAGGAGGAGGGGGAGGAGAGGGAGGAGGACCAGCAGGAGGAGCAGCAGGAGGAGGAGGCGGGCCCAAGCCCCTTGCATGGCGACGCACCGCGATGCGCAACGGCGCCCCGCGGTCATCGCCGCGGGAAGGCGAGAGCGCCGTCCGAGGGTGCCGGCAGCCAGGAAACGAAACTGCCGCGGTTTTGGCGGGAGTCCGAGGGGAGCACTTTGATCCAGGGAGCCGCGCGGCGCGGCGTGCCACAAGCGGCGAGGAGGCGCGTCTACCCAGAGGCCGAGCAGGAAGACCAGCAGACGGGCGCCGGCGAGACCCGACTCTGATGCCGGGCGGGTGGGGAAGAGAGGGGCCTTTCAGAAGAGACGGAACGCAACACTTACCCGGAGAGACGGTCACACATCAGGCTTTCTAGCTTTGAGTCGAAGGAGGACGAGAAAAAGCACTTATGTACAGCTTTGGAATGATGCGATGATGTTATTATATGAATGGTATATCTATATCGATCTATATATATAAATATATACATATATATAGACACTATGTTGAATATGCAGTATGTTTTGTAAATCTTTTTTTACCCTCCTCTTGATGTCATCGGTGTTAATTTATTGACGTGCTATTATGCAATCTTGTACCTTTGACAAGAGCAGCTTGAGAGACGATAGGACAATTCAGTTTTATGTTGACCTTTCACCCCCCCCCCCCCCTTTGTCGCCCCCTTCAACAGCTATAATATACAGTTGCTGTGTTAGAGTACTGTACGAGCGAGAGTTATATGGAAAGGTACTGCAAATATTTATTCACACGGACCAGTATTTTTAAAGTGCAATTCCTGTCAAGATTGTGTTTTTTCTAACGTCATTCTTACGCGGTTGTGTTTGTTTTTAATTTAACTTTATGTTTCAGTCCGATCCGTTAGTTCTCATGTTTGTCTCGGTTTGTTTTTCAAAGCACAGGATCAAATCCTCTCCTTTACATGTTTTACGGGATGAAGATCTCTGAATACTCTTAGGGTGCACTGAAACATTACTCGTTGTCAAAAAGGACACTTGCTTTATATACGCAGTAGCTGTTTTTTCTACAGACACCGGTATTTTTTGTGTTGTTGCTTTTATAAATGATACAATCACCCTAATTGACATGTTCGTGTTTGCCATTAAACTTTTCATTTTTACAGATTTATAATATAACTGTTGCTTTCATTGAATCGCCCCAACATTAACGTTTCAGAAAATACTATATAATTTTCCCAGGGTAGTAATCTTTTGATAACAATCCATTACATTTATCGAATTGAATTGAAAATTCTTTATTAATCCCGCAAACGGGGAAATGTACAGTTACAGCACCAAGCAGAGAATACAGAATCAACAACTGTAAATATATATATATATATATACATCGAATAATTTTTTTTTTTAAATGATATGGGGGGAACCAGTGTAGTGGATGAGGTCACCAGACACTGTCGACTTAGACTATCCAATTGGAGCCCAGCAAATTATTATGTGGCCATGTTTGTTCATGAGGACAGTTGGGAAATGTGTTTTTTCCTTGTATATCATGTGAAATATAGCTCCACCCTGTGGCCGTATCACAAAATAGTTTGATATAGGTATATACCTTCAAAATATAGATCGAGTTGTTTTTATAGATTGTTCTTTATGTCATGCTCTATTTTGGTAAGCTACAATATTTGTGACTTGATCTATGTCATATATTGTTAATAATTACAAGTGAAAAGTGAAAAAACGCCAGGGAGACGGGCTTTCTTTGTTTCCTCCTATGAAAGGTGTATCGTCCTACCGCTAGATGGCAGTACGGTGCAAATATTTCCGCACCATCAGTTTGTGCATTACGTCATCACAACCAGACATCATTGTAGAGCAGGGTGTGGGTACACGATCCGTTCTGCGCATGTGCATACCTTTGCGCATGCGCAGATGATTGAAATGTTTACGACAGTACACGGTCAGTTTTTGAATTCGAATTTGAAATAAGATGTCACTGTGTGAAAGTGCAAATGACAGTCCAAGTGATGTGATGTATGTAGTTTAGTGTGTGATTAGTGTGAAAATGAGAGAGAACTGCAGGATCAAGCAGCCGGTACGGATCGTGTACCCACACAGGGGTCTCAAACACAATTTTCCTGGGGGCCGCTGGGGGTAGAGTCTGGGTGGGGCCGTGCCCAATCTACATATTTATTTTTGGCTTTTTATAAAAATCTAAAAGGCCTGCAACCACTCGCGCAACAATGCTAATTCGCGTTGGCTAACATGTTTTGTTGGCTAACTTGTTCTGTAGAAAATAGCTCTGCTGTAGGAAAACCGAGAAACACTGCATACACTACAACAGGACTGCAAGGCCGCTATAGGAATGCTGTGTGTGCGTTTGTGTCTCTTCCAACTGCCCCGGCATAGCAACCTCACTTCCTGTTGCCTGTAATCATTGTTTGACTGATCTGAAATCAGAGCGTCGCATTCCACTCTGCAGGGGACAGTTTTGGTTCAGGTTTTTTTGTTTTTGCCACATTCCATTGTGGTTGGGTGTCCACCGTTTGGTGATACCGTGATGCTCTGTTCGGCATGTGCAATTTGGACAATTTGTTTTCCAAATATGGTCACTGAACACTCTTGATATGACTCATTTAACTTTCACCATGTTCATCAAGGAAAAGTGTGTCAGAAAAGAGTGGAAGCAGTTTCCCTAACTACAAGTCCAAAGTACATTTCCGTGCCATTTGACATTTGGTGGTTGTTCATGATGATGAGGACCTTTATGTATATTGTACACACACACACACATTTTGGTGAAATGTGTGTGTGTGTGTGTGGCATGATGTGTGGCATGATTTGATGTTCATTTCTCCTGCAGCAAAGTCATCCAAATCAGAAATGTGTGCCCATGGTATTGTCCTGAAACCGGAGTGTGAAAGTCATAAATGTGCGCTGTTTCCCCAGCGTCACTTTCCGAGGACAATCTACTCATAAAAGCGATGGGAAACAGATACTTAGACTGTGACTATGAAGAAATCACAAGACAATATCATGAAGTAGGTGTGTTTTCTAGATTGTGTTTACAACCGTTTGTTGACGTAGACATACACGTGTTATCCCAAAGGTCAACAGTCAACGCACATTCCCTTGTTTGTAACAGAGTCATTGTTTCAAGAGATCAGTCGGTTATTCCGCCTGCATCTGCATTCCAGGGAATGCCGCCCTCGTCACACGCGCACATTCCTTCCTCATCCTTTTTGCCATTCGGAAGGGGAATTGGATAAGGGCACATTTTAATGTTGTGACTGCAGCCTGAGCATCTTCATTTGTTTTCCAAAATGCCATGAAGGGTGAAAAGGTGGAGTGAGTTGATGTCCACGACAGACCTTAAAGTTAAAGGCGTCGGCCCAGACGTCTATACGTTCGCATTTGCCTACTTCAAATGAGTCGTTTGATTCCAAATTCGTCGTTAATGGTTTGTTGAGGTGAAGCTGCTTGAACCAGCCATCATCTTTCACACACACACACACACACACACACACACACACACACACACACACACACACACACACACTTTCCACACCTAGTGTCTCTCTTCGTCATTGATTGATTACAGTAGTCAAGTGTGAGTAGTTGTTTAGTAGTAGTAGTAGTAGTTGCTTCGTGTTATTCAAGTGTGACTCCCGAACCTGTTGTTCACCCCACACAAAGTACTAGTCATAAACACACACACACACACACACACACACACACACACACACACAACTATTTGTGTTGTCATAAGAGGTAGAGGAATGCTTGCCATTTCAATCATGGTGACATCACTCCGTTGTGTCCTTACACACACACACACACACACACACACACACACACACACACTGCTGTTGTTTTCCCCCTGCTTTCCTCTCTATCACTGCGCTTCCTGTGCTGTCCCCTGTGCTGTGGTTGCACGTTTGGTGCTGGGGTTTCTTTCTGGGGAGCTTTTTTACTTTGGGTTTCAAGTTCTTTTACATTCTCCTTGACTCCCGGATCAGATCAGTTTCCCAGGTCACCAATCTCTGCAGCGGCTGATGAGAGGCTAATGAACACGCCCCTTGGGGAAGATTTCAGCCCAAACTCTTCATCATTGTGTGTGTGTGTGTGTGTGTCATGATGGTTGTCTGTGTAGGTGGTCTAGCCCCCCCACTGCCCTGGGCTGGTCAGGATTTCCATTTACAAAAGATACATCACACACACTGACTGTTTGATCACTGGAAGGAACATATGTCATATGCATACTGTTAAGAGATAAGGAATGTGTGTGTGTGTGTGTGTGTGTGTGTGTGTGTGTGCTTGAGTGCACGCGCATGCGGTTGTCTCATCCTCGCCGCCAGCAAACGTCAAGTCAGTGTTGCTGAATGTAAACAGCTCTTAATCACAGTTTCAGTCTCAAAGGGCTTCACCGGCTCCATTTGAGGAAACCCCGAACTACCCCCCCGAAAGGGCACCAACACCCCGTGGACAATCCCAAAGAAACCTTGAGCAGGGACACAGATAGAGGGGTACCCCCCTCTGTCTTCAAGGGGTGCAACACAGGACACTTTACAAGCGAACATCGCTAAAAGAACACTCAGAAGTGTCAAAAACAAGTGCACCTCGTTAAAACTCAACCTCGCGTCCCATGGTGGACCGTCCCTGGACCTCTGCTCTCTGTATCCCCGCAGACACACACACTTCCTCTGGCCGGGGGGGGGTCACTGAGCAGCATGCCACACACACACACACACACACACACACACACACACACACACAGGAATGCGGAGAGCGGGAAGCGTGCAGCCTGTTGTGCAACGGCAGCCTTGTAGAGGGACGGAGGTGAGCAAGGGAGTCGAGGTAATGCCAATGGGGGGGGTGGGGGGTGTGGGGGCGGGGCCAGACACTCCCACCCCCCACTGTCTGCCCCCCCCGGCTTGTGATGTCTCCCACACGCTGAGGGAGTTGTATAAGTAGCAGGGTGGTGCCGGGCAGGGAGGCAAACAAAAAAAGGGCTGAACCCACCTGCTGCCACTGTGTTCGACCAGCAACGGGCCACATCCCAACTGCTGGGAGCTTCTGTCTGGGATCCGCGTGTGTCTGTCTGTCTGTCGTCACCTTCGGACTTCTTTTGGGGATTAAAGAGCGTGCGAAGGGTGACCCGGGAACACGTGAATTCGCACTTAAGAGGAGATAGTGAGGATGGCGAGAGCGATGTCTTCCTCCGTGTGCAGGGTCCTGCTGGTGGCGGGGCTGTTCCTCGTCGTGGTGCAGGAGGGTGAGTTACTTTGGTGTGTTTGCACGTTAGTGAGTGGTGTGTGAGATTCTCATCTTTGTGCAAATTGCTCGTGTGATAGGCCGAAACTAAAAGAAACAAGATCAAAGATCTATATGAAGTTGATTTGTTGGTTATATGTGATTTCTGTAATTCTGTTTCATGGTAGTAAGTTGTGAATATATAGGCCTACAAACAGGACTAATCCTGAATACAGAGTAACTAGGGATGATTAAAATGTCAGCTTTGTTTTAAATACTTCATGGGTAAAATTCAAGTACTTGTGGATGCTATGCAAGGGATGTTGCATTGAAATAGCTCAGGTTACATAAGGACGTACATGGTCATAAAAACTATTACAATAATCTCATTTCTGCTTCTACTTCGCCTTAATTCCAAATAGCCTTATCAGATCTGATCCTAAAAGATTCCCTTAAGAGGGACCCAGACTCGCATCCTCCATGCTCTGCTTAGGGAAGAAGTAGCTGTCACCTGCAGCGCTGTGCCGGCCGCGTTCCTGAACTGATTAGGTGTTGATGCCTTGCTCATTTCCACAGGGAACATTTAATGATTAAAAAAGCCAATAACAGATATCTCGTATTTGGCAGCTTGTCAGTGCTTGTTTGACTTGGAAGCCATTCCGCCAAATCCCTTCTCCTGCGATAAAACACCTGCGGTGACGCTAGGGGGGGGTGAAACGCTGCTCGCCGCAATCACTCCTGGGTGCGCGCCAAGCCATGAGTGGCCTGGTTTCGAACGCACCGCACCGCATTACTCGGCAGTTTTTAATCTCTCCTTTTGTTGTTTGTGTGTCCAGGTCTCGGGCTGCCCTTATCGTCGCAATCAGAGTCACCGGCCCAAACCCCGCGGCCGCACGGCCTCAGGACAAAGCGCTGCTCGTGCAACAGCTGGCTGGACAAAGAGTGCATCTACTTCTGCCACCTGGACATTATCTGGGTCAACACGCCGAGGTGAGAACCTACCTCCTCCCTCGGCCGTCACCCGCGAGCACCTATCTCAATGTATCCGCCCAACGCGACGGGGTGTTTGTCGGGTCACCGGTTCAAGTCCAGCCCGGACCACAAGTATGGAGGCGGACTGGTGGCGCTAGGCACTGCCGAGGCGCCCTCGAGCAAGGCACTTACTGCTCCCTGGCGCCGCTACGTGGCAGCCTATCACTCCACCATTTTGTGTTTCTCTCACTGCATGTCTACGGGCCTGTCTGTATTAGTGTGTCTGCATGTATCTCAGGCCTATGTGTGTGTATGCGTGCAAATTGTAGAGTGAAAAAAGAATTTCCCCATTGTTGGATTAATAAAGGAAATCTTCGTCTTGATTTGACATCGGCGCGAAGATCTCATCCATCATCACATGCCGATGAATGCCTGTTAAACGAATGTGTTTTCCCCTCCACAGTAAAATCGTGCCATACGGTCTCGGCAGTCATCTCTCGCGTCGCCGCCGCCGCCGCTCCACCGACCGCTGCGAGTGTGCGGAGGGCCGGGCCGACAACGCCTGCTCCAGCTTCTGCCACAACAGGTAACCCAACTTCCTGTTTGTCTCTCTGTTATGTAGCCTAGCTACACTAGCTGCGAGCGGGAGCCCGGTAGATGCTAATCGCGGCTGTGTAGCCTACGTGTCTCGCGGCTCGTGACGAGCCGGCTGTGGCCAAACAGGCGGATCGTAGCGGAGGAATGCCCGCATGAGAGGCGATGGTATCAGGGATGGGATTACTTGTAACTGCTTACAGTATGAGGGCGGTGGGCAAGTGAAAATGGAAATACCTGGGCAGTCTGTGTAAGCTCGCAGACGTGACTGTCACAAATTATATACTAGCATGCTATTTTTACGTGTCTTCTCCTGGAAGGAATGCGTGTTATGTTCACCTTTGGTGCAAAGGGGTGTTTTCTTGTCGCAAGGTGATTAGTCACTGTCACTGGGCGATTGGAATTTTTCCACGGTAATAATCTTTTTTATATGCATAACCTCATAAGGTTATGGTCAAAAGGTTATGAGGTTAAGGTCAAAAACGCAAACCTAGACACACATGTTTTTGAATAGCAAAAGAAGCAATTCAAGTCAACTTACTACTGGTCACATTGCCTCCGGTTGCCACTTGATTTCCAAGAAATGTTTGCCTTTCTCTGAACACTGGTGTCTCTCCCACCCACAGCTCAGAGATTACTCAACCCGTCAGGGTCAGCCCCAACAAGAACAACCGCAAAACATCACTGCTGGCAACCTTAAGGTGAGACAAT
This sequence comes from Enchelyopus cimbrius, assembly GCA_027122795.1. Classification (NCBI taxonomy): domain Eukaryota; kingdom Metazoa; phylum Chordata; class Actinopteri; order Gadiformes; family Gaidropsaridae; genus Enchelyopus; species Enchelyopus cimbrius. The sequence goes on along the minus strand of JAOPJJ010000093.1, from coordinate 3,466,481 downwards.
GGCAGCTTGCAAGATTTCCTGAGAACACTTTTGTTTTTGGGTGCTTGGGTGTTTTTCATCATGACTCGTACTGACTGTTCTTTTTATTTTATTTTTACAGATCTATCGTCCACCTCAACACGGCAATTGAACAGAAGTCCTGGGCCGTCGAAAAAAGACCATCGAAGGGGAAACACTGAAGAAGAGAGGACTGACACCTATGGGAAAAAAATAGAGGAAGCGCACTTTATATTACTGACTTTTAAATGCTTTTTTAAAAACTTTTTTTACTGAAACACCTATGGACCTTAAACGCTCCGGTGTCCTGATCAAAATCCTGTGTTGCTATCTGAAGTTAGCTTAGCACACAGAGAAGAAGAGACCATCGCTGAACGACAAAAGACTAAAGCTAAAAGATCCATCCACCATCTCAACCAAAGAACTGGAGTTCTCTCCGGAATCCACTTTGGAGATCTGCTTGGAGGCAGGCGTTACCATGGAGACCTACAGCAGCACACATGGTGATGAGGCGGTGTGGACTCGAGTGGAGCCGTTGCTATCAGAACCGCCGCTGTTTGCTTTGGCCTTTTGTCTTTGTATTCCTCTGTATCAGAGCTGATATCGGAAAGTCCTGCTCTCGAGCAGTAGTTGTATAATGGTTGCCTTAACATGCGACAAAATGATCATTTTCAATTGCACACACGCACACACACACACACACACACACACACTTAAAAACATGTAACACACAAAGACATACAAAACGAGACAAATGGCGCTGGTATGTCTATTGTGTTGGGCCGAGTTATTTCATGTGTGGCTCTTGTTTTGATTGAAGATAAGCCAGTGGGTTTCAATAGCGTGGCGCTTGCCAAAAATGCGCCAATTGTTGTTCCCCATAGCACAATATTCAGCTAATGCCCGTTAATTAAGCCATGGAAATAGTGCCTAACCCCCCC
>JAOPJJ010000093.1:3016636-3027825 GCA_027122795.1 Enchelyopus cimbrius | reverse complement strand
CCCGCCCCCCGCCCCCCCCCCGGCCCCCCCCCCCCGCGCCCCCCCCCGCCGCGCCCGGTGGGGGGGGCTGCCGGCCGCCCGAGACGACGCCTTTTGTGTGGGTGGGAGGGACGGACGGACGGACGGGAGCAATTAGTCGGGGGGAACACTTTCCGCGAGGAAGGAAATAAATGAATAGGAAGAATGATGAGAGAGAGAACGACAAGAGAGGGATGAGGACAGAGAGAAAGGTGTCAGGAAGGGAGGAGAGCAAAGTCATGAAGGAGCGGGAGAGAGAAGCCAGGAGAAAAAGGAGGTGAGGAGGGAACGTTGTCCTTATTTAAGCGGGGCGCCTCGTACTCGCGGCGCTCCGCTACGGGGCCCAGAGGAGCCGGCCGGTGTCGGCTCTGTGAGGAAGAGTGACTCTCGGGGCCCGGCGCTCTGCGGCGTTAGACGGCTAACGACCGCCGCCTAAGCACCGCAGCCGGCGACGAGCGAGCCGGGCCCGACGGCGCCTTATTAAGAGGAACGCCAACGCTGACAGACGGTGAGGCTCGCTGTGTGAACTTTTCTCTCCCAAACTCTTGTGATTTACATCGTTGTGAAACGAGGGAATGGGGGCCCTTCCGTATCTCAACAACAAAGCTGAGCGGAAGCGAAAGGCTGACCCACCTTGGGCCCAAAACAATAAGCTCTCCTCTCTCGCCGTCCGCCGGGCTGTTGCTCAGACCTCAATAAGTGTGTGAGTGGTTTTGGCTTTGAGAGCGAGGGGGAGAGAGAGAGAGGAAAACAGAGCGAGTGAGCGAGTGAGAGCGAAGTCTGCGGTCTTGGCCATTAGTTCATTTACTTGTTTTATGTTCCTACTTGTTTTATCCAAGTAGTTATGTCTCGTTGTATTAGTTTGTCCTGTTATTGACGTAATGCGCATCATTGACATAATGCACAAATATAGATCTTCGAATATATTCAAATATATGTATTTTTTTAGGAAATATTCAAATGTCATTTTTTTGCAATTTTGACAGCCCTAACACACACACACACACACACACACACACACACACACACACAGACACACGGACACACAAACACGCCTTACCTGGTGCGAGGCTGAAGAGCCGCCCTCTTGGCCAACAGAGCGGGAGGGTACCGGACGAACAGATCCTGGGCTCGGCCAATCAGCTGCTCGTAGGGGAGGTCCTGGGGGATGCGCGAGAGCAGGACGTGGACCATGGCCATGTCGCACTCGGTCCGCCTCACCTCCTTCTCTCGGTGCAGGACGATCTGGCGCAGGAGGAGGAGGAGGAGGAGGAGGAGGGGAAAAGGGTTTGAGCATCGACGATCTCTGTGGGTTAGTGCGAGCCCTGCAAAGTGATCAGGATGTGATGAGCGGCAGGCAGCGCAACAAGGCGGAAGGTTGCCGTCGCTCTCGTTAGCGTGGACTATGCCACTATGTTGGGGCAGCCGTGGCCTAACGGCCGGGGAGCCGGGCTCGTGCTCGGCGGGTCGCAGGTTCGGTTCCCGGGACCAGAGGGAGGAAAAATGTGGGTGGGGAGGGTGACTGAACAGTGCTTTCCCCCCCCTCTCAACATCAACGGCCCTAGAGTGGTTAGGTCCCATGACCTAACCACCAACTGCTCCCACACACACACACACACACACACACACACACACACACACACAGCCTTACCGCAGCAGCAAGGTAGATGGGCATCAGGGGATGGGAGGCCAGGAAGAAGTCGTACAGTCGCAGGGTGTGTCTGAACTCTGACAGCACGTGGCCGTACCATGTGATCAGCCACGACAGAGCGAAGATGGTGCCCACCTCCGCTCTACAGGACCACAACATAAGGGGTCAGTGATGTCACCGGCAGCAGGACCCGGTTTCTAAGTTCATTCACCCGCTCGTAGTTCCTTCAACAGGTTGTTAAAGCGGCTCCAGGATTTGGACATTATTCAACAGGAGACCATGGCGTGAAACATGAAGCATGTTTGAAACATGACACACATATGATGGGGTATGATAGGCTTATCCTAGCGTTATACTTTACTCCTAACACATAAAGTTAGGAGTTTCACTGCTGGTTGTGGGGCGAAAGGAGTTTCTATTTAGCATAATGAGAGCCTTGATAACTCTGCTCCATATTGTTGGACCACAAATGGCGTATTGCAATTTTGAGATTCATTTCATGATGTAAATGAGGACAGGATTGAAGCAAATAGAACTTAAGTCAACCATGTACCAACCAAAAATGTTAATACAAATATTTATTTAGGACTAATAAAGTGAGGTTGGATAGTTTCTCACGACACAGTGGTTGATAATCACTGCCTTAAGGGTCTTGGAACGCATGCTTCCGTTTTAAAGGTGCAGTGTGTCATTTCTGCCGTGAGGGGTCTCTGAATCCAAATAATAGTAAACGCGGAACGCGGAGTCGGGGCGAGGACGCATTGGAACCTGGGAAGCAAAGTGGAAATCTAACCCACATGAGTCAGGCAGAAGTCATGTCACCAACGTGTGGCGCTGCTAAAGGGGTTAATCAGGTTATGTCAGGTGATTCTGATCGCCTGATGATCTCCCTTACATGAGTTTGCGAGGGGAATGAAATCGTGGGGTTTGTGGTCGTGACACTTTAATGTACCCGTTAGTGTTGCCCACAGAATTGGATTGTACCGTCGTGACGCGGGGAGTGACAGACGCCGTCACCGCCGTGAGTTCCGGATGTCTAGAGGTGTATACTTGCTAAAGATTGGTGCAGAAGCTGCTGTTCACCAGTTCAGACCGGGACACAGGAGTAGGAAGACCTGTGTGGTGCTTGTCACGTGACCCATATTGAACAGTACAGACATAGTCACTCTATGGGAATCTCTTCCATAGAGTCTCTCTCTGGACGCTGAGGGTGTCATTGTCTTTGATACCATTAACCTAAGCAATGCAAGCATTTACAGGCAACAATTCCGTCACGGGAGTGTGCATGTGTGCACGTGTGCAGTGTACCTTATCAAAAAGTCGTGCAGCTCTCCGTCCACCTGCTCTAAGATGGGCATCAGGTAGTTTAGGATGTGTTTAGTTCTGTCCATAGTCGGGTCCATGAAATCCCTAGCATGGGGGGCAGACAGAAAAATAAAGAGTGAGAGAACATAATAAAAGTAATATAAAAAGTAAATATAACCGGTTGCTTGGTTATTCTGGAATCTTCCAAGGGATACCGAGACGACAGGCTTCAACTTTCTTGACTGGAACTTGAGATCACAGAACTGTAACCTTCCTATTGACATATTTATGTTTAAATGTATGAATCCTTATAAATCATGTATAGTCCACGGTCACTCAAGAAGAAACCATTCAATGTATTCATAAATTCAAAGTTGGGGTTATTAAGCATACACCAGGGTCTCAGTGAAAAACAGAGTCATTTTGAATAATGATATCTAAATATGTTGAAAGCCTCATCTGATCAGACCGTACAGGGTGTGGAGTTAAGTCACTAACAACACGATGACATAACATGAGCCCACAGAAACTGGTCAAGTAATCCCCGATGATTTGCAGAGGAACCTGAATGAGGTTTCGAACGTGCTTGATGCACGTTGCAACCACGGGTTTAATAGACAGGGATTAACTAAAGTCCATGTTGCCAAGAACACCTTGCCCACAGTGCAGGAAAAAGCATTCAAAACCAATTTGGTTCAAAAGTGTGAACAGCACAAATCCCATTAAAGCTGATCTGTTGAAATCTTTCCATTCGGTCCCAAATCCAATACAGATATGAATGTTTGCAATGTTAACTCAATCAGGGAGCCTTGACTTGGTTAAATGTCAAGTCAAATCACAACATTTGCTGAGACTTGCTCTGTACAGCATTACATTCAATCATTGTTTCTTGTCAGTACTACACATGTCATCAGGCGAAATTAAAGTTCACAAAAGTTCATGGCAAACATACCACAAACATATGCCGGAGAGCTAATCCCTTGTTACATCTATAGTACGTTTGATTGACTTGTTTGATTGATTGACTCATGGGCTCTCGCTGCCAGCGGCATTCTTGAGGGAACAGGACATGTCCTGGACTACAGCTAAACCAAAACAAGATATGATAAGATTAAATATACTGTATTCATCCCAGCCAAGAAATGTAGGCACTCCAGCAGCCAGCATACATACACAAAACACAACACAACACAGGTGTACATACATATCGCACCTATATAAAACATGAGCCCAAAATACATAGCCTAGGATATAGAAAGTGTAATGGATGGTCCATGTGCATAAGGAGCTGTTACTCATTGATAACACTACAAAAAGTGTGCAAATATACAGGTGTGCAAATATATATTGAAGCAGATCAAGCAAAAGTTTAAATGAATATTTTTCTGTCCTTACTAAAAGGGGAGTCATTATAAAGTGCAATTGCAGTAGGTCAAAAAGTATTCTGAAATCTGTCCTTTCTGCAGCTGAGCCGCCGTAGCTTCCCACTAAAAACACTCTTTAATGAATAAAATAACCGGTTGCGATGGGAGCTGGGCGTCTGCGGAGGGGGCGTGGCCGGTACCTACCGAAGGTGGTGGTTGGACAGGGTGTGCAGCATGGCGATGGCGGTCCTCTCGCCCACCAGCAGCAGCAGGCTGACCGCCACGTCATGGTAGCCCTGGTAGTAGTGGAGCTGGGGGGTCCTGCGCAGCACCTCCAGCATCACGTCGGTCAGCTGCTCCTGGAGCACAGCCCGCTGGGACGCAGGCATGCCTGCAGCAGAGGAGGGGGAGGGAGAGGGGGAGAGGGACAGGGAGAGGGAGAGAGAGAGAGAGAGAGAGAGATGGAGAGAGAGAGAGAAAATGAAAATCACAGTGGAGATAACTTTACCAGAGGCTCATTGATCATCCATGAGCCATTGATAAGTAGACCCAAAACGTATTAATGACCTGTAACCGATCAAAGTAGATAAACAACAATCAGCTCTGCCACATCATCTGTTTACAGAACTAGAATACACACACACACACGAGTCAAAGACCAGCGGAATTCTTTACCTTTGGGAAACCTTTTCATCGATCTCCTGACATCTAGGATGATCTGGTTGTAATCCTTGTGGTTCTCCCTCACATCTCGACCTATGTTAAAAAGATGAAATATCATGCATTTGTATGAAGAAACTGGTCTAGGTGAACTATCCCGTGGTAACCTGCTCTCCTAGCCTCACTCACACATCTGTGACCAATTCAAGTACTTCTACAACAACTGTATTGTATGTTTGTATTCTTTTTTGGGGGGGGAAAGGGTGATACCCCTTATTACTTTGTTTCCGAACTGCTTCAAGAAATGATTTGCGACGATTATTTATGTGCGTTTGAGTGAAGCCAGCAGAGATAGGAAAGATGGTGTGGCCAGCCTGAACTGTGTTTCCTTGAAGGATAGAATGATGTGCAAGTTAGGGGGACGATAAATACTACCACTGACCAGGTCTACTGGGCAGGTCGTAGACGTTGACATTGAGGAGTTTGGGCCACACTTTTCTCCTCAGCTCATTGGTGAGCAGCCCTCCATCGCTGACAGCTGCCCTGCGCAGGGTCTCAATGTCCACCGGGTCACTGGTTGCAATATGGGGCTCAGGGTGAATGGTGTGAGCAGTGAGGTAGTTCAGGAAGCTAGATATGTTTTTTTCCATTTGCTGAATTGGTTGTGATAATATGGCAGCAAGTTTTGAATATCCTCTATAATCAAACATGATTGCACAATAATTAGGTAAGGCACACCCTTGAGTCATGTTACACTTGACACAATACATTATGTATTCACTCTCAGTAGTTAATAAACATGTCCTATAGCTGACAAAGACAACTTTGCTTCGCCCCATTTAGACCATTACAATGTGGAGACTTGGTAGGCTAATTACAATGTAAACATCAACACACACACACACCTGTTGAATGCTTGGTGAATTTGTAGCAGCTTCTGTTTCTTCCAGGACTCCGTTTCTATACAAGGTTGGAGAGATACATTTGGGGGGAAAAGTGGATGCAGAGAACATCACATAGGAGCAGGAAATGAACCAGGTCAAATACACCACACAGACGCATAAGACCTGACTTAACATGTTTTCAGTCAAACTTGAGATGCATACAAGCAAACATGTCCTAAATAGATGAGCAACTTCTAGTGCAGGGAAAGGGCATGCACCGATATGAAACCAGCAGCCACCACTACGTGGACGACCTCAACACAGTGGAAGGCTGCTATACAGGGTTCCTACAGGTTTCTTCAAGTCAAATTCAAGTCTTTTTAAGACCCTTTTAAGACCATTAGAAGACCATACTCTTAAAAAGTCTTAAAAGTATTGAATTGATGAATTTGGAAATAATACCTTAAAAAGACTTAAGACTTTTTAAGACCCCGCGGGACCCTGGTATTATTATGGATGGCGTCATTACAACCTTGAACTGCTCATTCATATTCGCCCTAGTCTCCCTAGAAATGAAGGTAATTGAAACGTGATCTTTTTCTCAAGTGCCAGCGGCATAGCATTTGGTCAAGCGTTAACGCAGTTCGTGCTCTACGTCAAATAAACCTCACCTCCTCTTTTCGCATTTCCATGTTCGTCCACACGACCTCTCGCGTTACTTCGAGCTCTGTTGGACTTTTTCATCACCGTTAAAACGTCACCGTTGAACTGGTTTATGACACTCGCTGTTTTAGCAGCCGCGATATTCACACGCTGTTATCCAGTGTTGAAACATTGGCGACTCACTTATAAACCGTGACTCTATTCTGTTAGTTGAGAGAGAATGACGTTCGCTCTCTTCTTCAGGGTTGCTTTTGGTGGTACCTTAGGCTTGGGTGCTCATTACCGCCCTCCACTGGTGAGCGCTGACACTACACCCACTAGTGCATATTGCTAGCAAAAGTAGATTTTTTTAATCGGTGCATGCCCTTACCCTGGTTGTACCCTAGTTGTATCCTAATGTAAAATCATGATGAACATAAATGTTCAGTAACCTCAGTAACAAGCAAACCAACAGTAAGGGATTTTGAAAACCGGTTAAACCCTTCAAAAAGTTTAAGACAAGTGAAACCTGTCTCAAAATTGCTTCTTGGAGTATGGCACGAATGGTCCATTGTTATACGGTATGAGGCAACAAGCCAAGAATTTATCTGAATGGAAAATAAAGTTATGACTCTGAAAATCCATTTACATAAGTGGTCAGAGCTAGCAGTCAGATCGATTCTGCTAAGATGTAAAAAAAAAGATTACAATGACAAACATACAGCATATAAACAAATATTCAAGCAGTCAATGGCAACATATTGGCAATCTTGGTTGAGCAAAAAAACGGAATCTCTAGCGACGAAATGCTGAGATGCACCAACACCTTGGCTGTGATACAGTGATCTGGGCTCAGATCCCAATTAAGGGGTCTTTTCAAGTAGCTGAACACCTCCGGCGGTATATGGGAGCTGCAGCAGACCCCTGATGTGTACGGCAGCATCGTATCTACCTTAGGATCCTCCAACATCGAGTCGCTTGAATGTGCAGTGTGAAAATGACTTGGTGTCACTTGGTTCCATTCAGCAACGCTCTGTAATTACATAACACTAGAGCTTACAAACTGCATCTCTAACCCAAATATCCTGTAGTGGAAACAGCCTTAGAATTTAAAACAAGATGGAGGTCATTTGTTTATTTCTCAGTGGACAATGCAACATTTTAAGACGAGCTTCATAATTAAAAATACTGTACCAGAATAGAACCGCCTTCTATTCTGGTACACCGATACGCCCACATGACATCAACTGCTGTACCTCAATTTGGGAAAATGGCTGGCATGTGGAGGGTGTAACCAGGGTGGAGTATTGAATGTTCTGGAATCAAAAATACCCAGTTTTTTAAACAGTTGTGTTTGTTTAGTAAAAGATTAGCATCTTCGGATCAAGTTTCTTACAAGTTCACATTCCATTTCGACCTACTGATCAGCCCGGCCTGTTGGATAGCTTTCCCCAAAATGAAGCAATTTTAGGATCAGGATCAGTAATATGTGCAAGAAAGGGTTTTATCAGGGAAGAAGCAAATGACCGAAACATCATAATATATATATACCAAACATCATAATATATGCATATGTCTGATGACCTGTTTGCATGGTTATTATGTATTCTGTGGTATACCTTCTCATTGGTTATCAAGACAATACAATAATGGCATAATTGTTGGTATGCATGAAGCTGGAGGCCATCAGTCCGGTAGGGCAACACAAGTGCAGAGAGGAATGTTTGTGACACACCTGTCATATAAAAAGGAGGACAGATGAGGAATCTATTCATCTTTCTAAGGCTTGGTTACAACGTGCAGCTACTTAAAGGGCTTAGCAAATAAGATAAATCAATGATTGAGTTTATCGCCAATGGCGTTTAATGTAGTTATAGAATTCCAAGTACAATTCATCAGAATACAGATTTATAAATAAGAAGATATCAAAAGGAAAGAGATTTTTGTTTTCGGTAAGTACCTTCATTGTTATTTTTGTCTGGAAGTTTGGTGCTACATAGGCTATATTTTATATGGCCCCCGATGTTTTGTGGTTTATGAGGAGAAATTTGTTTTATATTTTCATACATTTTCACTGTACAGAAAAATAATTCCAGGCGGACATTATGGTCCCAAGAGGATAAAATGTTTAGCATGCAAAATAAGCCAAATTTCAGACATTTTCGTCAATCAGGGGGCTGATGTTTCAAAGTTGACTAGATGTTACAGCGCCCCCTACAGGCCAATCGGCGAAAGACGCTAAGAGAATCTAAGAGTCCCCCCAATTTGAATTTTTTTCACCGGTGCGTTCCGGAGATATAGGCCATCAAAAATGTAAATTTGCATAATAATAACACCCATCCAGGGCAATAACAATAGGTATCCACAGATACTCTGTGAATACCTAATAATACATTTTATTTATATGGCGCCTTTCAGGACACTCAAGGTCGCCTAACAAGCATGAAAACAAATGAAAATTTTTTTAAAAGGCACAGAGCTTGCAGCAGATATCTAGTCTAGTGAGTATGCCTGCCTAAATAAATGTGTTTAGAGGTGGGATTTGAAGGTGGTAGGTGAGGCCATATTTCTAATGTCCGGGGGAAGGCTGTTCCAGAGGCGTGGGGCGGAGCGGCTGAAGGCTCGTGCCCCCATGGTGGACAGACGAGCTGGGGGAACGTGTAGGTTGATGGAGGAGTCGGATCTGAGTGTCTAAATCGAAATGAGTCATCGAGGAGTCGTTTTGCATTTTTTTACAGAAAAAAATCGTAGAATCTGCAAGAGTTTCCACTAATGTACACATATTGAAATATACTACATACAGTCTATGTTAAGCCAATTGAACCAGTAGTATACACAGTCTATGTGTGTTAGAACTCCATTGACCAAGAAGTTCACTGTTGCACTGTTGTAGAGCTCAAAACAGCTATTTGAGTCCATTGGTAACTTTTGTGTTGTAACTTGAGATTTCTCTGGTCAAATTGCATTATAAAAGTCACAATAGCCTACAACATGCTCATCAAGTCTGGTATTTGTTTTGACAACCGATAACAGCCGACAACCGATAACAGGCAAATCATGCATGAGTCACATGGGATAGATTTCACACGCAAAAAAGGTGAAGACAACCACTCCCACCAACTGACAACCTGTTATACTGTAACTTATTCCATTAATTGAAACAATGTTTTATAGATGGTTCAGTGCAGGATGGCAGTGGAGCAATGCACAGCAGCACTGCTAGTTGTGATGGGTAAGTGTGCATATAAATTACAATTGACTAATCGTCTCATTATATCTGAGTTATAGAAAACAATTAAATTTCCACAGATATCACAATTCCTGAGGATAGGAAAATGTTTATTGGTTTGTCCGTAAAGTACCAACAAATAATGAAACTTCAAAAAACAGGTGTCATAATGGGTTCCTTCGCTCAAAATGGAAACCTATTTGGATCTACTACAACAAACGGAACATTGAACACCACCCAAAAGACTGCAAACCATTCATCAACTCCAACCCTTGCTCCTCCTCAATCATTTGTTTTGGTAGTTACAGTGAAAAAAAAATTCACGGAAGAACATGCAAACCAAACAATTGGAGAATGCCATTCACTGGCATGCACTATTGCTATAGTGGTGAGTTTGTTGTTTATCATTATGCAACAGTACGTTTTGAAAAACATTTCAACACTTATAAAGGCATTTTGAACTAATCACTAAACTAAAATGTCCCATTCACAGTGCGATTTGATCTACCAAGAGAAATATGGGTTGATATTTGACAACACAATTGTCCTAAAATTCAGGTAAAACATTGCATTGAAAAATATGTGCCAGAAATAATCCAAAGACAGAAAGGCAATTGCAAAGGAAAATCAAATTTGTGTTGTTCACCGGACTATCTCTTAGACCTTCAAGCAACGGATATACTTCAACAGAGGTTGAGCTTGTATTCAATGAGACGGCTTCACCAGAAGAAATCCCTTCCGCTAGCGATGTAGTGGAGACCTTGAGAATAGCCGCAGGATGCTCGGTTGGAAGTATTCTGTTTGATGCTGACTCTATTGCCGTCATAAGTAAGCAATGACACTAAGCGTTTTGATACACTGCTGAATGTCTGTCTAGAAGTACAATTGATTTGCAAGAAGAACATACAGTATATAATGAAGTGGCACAATGTAATATGTTCCATCTCAGAAATGCCAAACCCATCGACAACTACATCCCCGGACACCACTTCATCTTTTAAATTGGAGGCTACAATATCAAAGCCTTTCACCCCAGATTTGTCCAACCAAACAAGTGCAGAATTTGAAGAACTGGAGACGATTGTTGTCACTGTGGTAAGTGGATATCTTTTCAGAATGTACGACAATAAATTAGCTTTTATTTTGTGTCATTCTTCGACTACCTTCCTATGCATTCCTTGTTCATTTATTCACTCGGTATGTTTAGTGTAGTTGTCCTTGCAGTTTGCTTTGTTCTGGTAAAAGCTTTTCCATATCTGGTCTCACGAGTGGTACCCTTGAATATTCAGAAAACATCTAGAAAGTTTTCATGGATTATTCAGTCATTAATGAGATTTGCTTCTCATCAACATGTAGGTCGAAGTGTTGTTAAGGCCATCCATGCATTTCAAAGGGCTTCCCTTCTTTTAATCCTTTGTGTGGTATTCCCATAGTGT
>JAOPJJ010000093.1:2900785-2911879 GCA_027122795.1 Enchelyopus cimbrius | reverse complement strand
CCCCCCCCCCCCCCCCCCCCCCCCCCCCCCCCCCCCCCCCCCCCCCCCCCCCCCCCCCCCCCCCCCCCCCCTCCCTGTAGAGTCCATGATGGCCCTAATGGCACTCAACCCATCGCATGTAACAGCGTCTCCCTTGGGGGGAGGCCCTCCGCCAGGGCCCCTACCCTGCCTCTCTGGGTCAATGAAAGGCAGAGCCATCGGTGTGCCAATCACACGCGGTCCCAAACACCGGACGGGGGCCGGGCCCCCTGGGGCCGTCGTTAACCTGGGGCTGATGGGGGGGGGGGGGGGGGGTTCGCGGGTGGACTGGGCCATGGGGGGGGGTCTGGCCGGCCTGAGGGTACGCTGTGAGGATGGGAAGCACACGTCACACAGGGCTGGAATCGACACACACACACACACACAACTTAAAGGTGCAGTGTGTAGTTTCTCGGCATATGAGGGGGAAGTTGCAGATTGCGTCCAAATTGAAGACCAACCAGGTCTTCTCAAACTCTCCTTTTCTAACTAAGGAGAAGCTACGGTGGCCACTAGATATTTCCAAATTATGTCATCGTCTACTTTGGAATCCAGTAGACGAATGTCCTCTTTCAAGGTTCCTCTGATAGACTCATGAATTGTATTCTTTTATTTTGTCTGGAACACTAAAGTTCATAGCTGACACTCCTGCTTAATTCCATACACTGCACCTTTAAGGAGTGTGTCCTCAACAACGGAATCCCTGGAGAGTAGCCAGGCCCCCTTAGCTAACCGCTAGCAACAGTCTGTCTGTCCTCAGCCTGGGGACCTCTGATCACTGGATAGCAGCCAGGACTCTGAGATAACGGTTAGCCGCGGCTAGCTACAGCCTGCGCTCCCTCTATCCAGTCCTGCTCCGCTCTCGGCTGTGACCAAACATAGATGCTTGTGTTCCTCGCTTAACCCAGCGTCACGGCACACATATAAACCTTTTATTCGTTTGCAGTTGTTATTTATTTAAATGATTTATGTCCCGGATCGGCAGTGGCTGTCAGTCATCAAGCCTTTAGGCCTCTCTTGTAAAGCCTGTTCTCTACTGTCCGTAAATCTTCTGTAATCTCGTATTTTAATCTATATATCTGTGGCTTTGTACAGCTCCTTGTCTTACATCGAGACGGTCACAAAGTCATGCCAACACTTGTTTATGGTGTGTAATAAAACAAGTGAATTTCAATCTCTGATAGAAAAAACAATAGTTTGTTTTGGGTGTTATATTATAAGTTATTTTGGGCCAAGTCTGGATGTTTGGGGACGAAAAATGACGAGTTGTAATCCAACTGTGATTTTGATTTCATCTGTGTGTAAAAGAGAGAATTCCTGGATTCATGACAGAATAGAAAGGATTACAGCACTAACACAGATACACACACACACACACACACACACACACATACAATATTGCACGACTGTCTCATTCCCTTTGAATTGGGAAACAAAATTGTAATGTGTACGTTGTCAAACGGAATCAGCTACGTCTTCGTGATTTGCTTATCGTAACATTCAACAGTTTTAATGTGGTCTTTCTCTAGTCAAGCGTCACGCAGCCCATTCTGTGAAGTGGTTTCAATATTAAATAACAAACGGTTCTCGCTGAAATGTACATTATTTCCTATAACTCCTCTGCTACGGGGGCTTAGCAGCGGCGTAGCTGCGCCGCGGTATTGTGCCCGTTGAGGTGTGGTCGATGCCTCCCAGCCCTCTGTTGAGTGTTTAAGTGACTAACAGACAATAGTATTGATCCCTCCCTATCGAGCCAAACCGGCAACGCTGCCTAAATCACGTGTTCCGATCGATTTTGATCGGAGCCGGAGCGCGTGCCAGACGATCAATATCATCCGTCTCTCTGTTGTCGTCGTGACGACTCATCTCTTTGCCCCCCCCCCATCCTCCTCCCCCCTCTCTGAATGGCGTATTCAGTCATCGATGTTTGTGGATGATTTATGAATGAGTTTTATGGTGAGTTGATCTACTCTGGCTCATCAGTTTGTTCTTTTCAGTGTGCTGTTGCATTTATTTCCCTAGCGAGCACAGGGACTAGGACAGCTCTAACGTGATGATTTATTTGGGATGCTTGTCAGTGTATCGGTGACTAGGGTGTTTAACCGCCGACCAAAGTGCTACCGCGTTCGATCCCCGATGTGTCCGACCCTTTAAGTACGCGCTCTCGGGCAGGACGGCCCGAACTCCCAACCTGCCCCTTCATCGCACAGATCTGAATTTGTGCTGCACAAATGCATCTGCTGAGAGACCAGGCGGGTGACACTGACTCTCTGCGTGTCTCCCTCTCGCAGGCCAAGACCCTGCGTAAGTTGATCCAGCAGACCTTCAAGCAGGTGGCCAACCTCAACGACGAGCAGAGCATCATGAAGTTCCTGGAGATACTGTCGCCCGTGTACCGATACGACAAGGAGTGCTTCAAATGTGCCCTGGGGGTAGGTCTGCCTCCTGGGCCGGTCTGATCCGCTCACTCATTCATGCAAGCCAGATAGGTCTTTGTATGTTGTGTTGTGGTGACCCCTATTGGTGAGATTCAGTATAACAGACAAACTAAATCTCTCTCTCTCCCCCTCTCTCTCTCTCTCTCTCTGTCTCTCTCTGTCTCTCTCTCTCTTTCTCTCTCTCTCTCTGTCTCTCTGTCTCTCTCTCTCTCTCACAGCTGAGCTGGGTCATCCAGGTGGAGCTAGCCATCGGGCCTGAGGAGGGCATCAGCTATCTCACTGACAAAGGATCTACGGTCAGCTCCTACACACACACACACACACACACACACACACACACAATCTAGTGATGTCATCCCATCTGATGTGTGTGTGTTCTGCCGTTAGCCCACCCACCTCGCCAACTTCACCCAGGTCCAGTCCATCCAGTACTCCGCCATGGAGGAGAAGGACCGCAAGGGCATGCTGCAGGTCAACGTGGCCGGAGCTGCCGAGGTAACACGCACACGCACACGCACGCGCACACACGCACACACATACTGCTCAGGCTGTGGTTGTAGGGTCAGCTGTGTGTGTGTGTGTGTGTGTGTGTGTGTGTGAGTGTGAGTGTGAGAGAGAGAGAGAGAGAGAGAGAGAGAGAGAGAATGTATTGTATCAATGGATCTTTGTGACATTGCCGGCCCTCTGACATCACTCGTGTGTGTGTGCGTGTGTGTGTGCGTGTGTGTGCGTTCGTGCGTTCGTACAGCCTCTCACAGTGACCACAGCATCGCTGACGATGGCAGAAAACATGGCGGACTTGATTGATGGCTACTGTCGGCTTGTCTCCATGGAAACCCATTCCTTCATCGTCAGAGTCCAGAAAGGTGAGACGTGGTTTATTTATTGTGTACTTGTCATAAATTCTTACGAATCTGCATCTTTGTAATATATGCTGTATATGTTCATATTGTTTTGTTAATAGTTTCCAATTAAAATGGGCTCCTCTGGGTAAAGTCATAGTGGCTCTCTAGTGGGCTGAGTCTAAATGGGTGTATTTCTCTGTCCACTAGAGGGCGAGAGAGCGCTGCCGTCCATCCCAAAGTAAGTACCGTCGCTTATCGCCAGTATTGAAGCGCTGTAAATAACGCGACTTCACTGCGGGAAGTGTGTGTGCGTGTGGAGATGAAGGCGACGAAGATGTGTGATGGTGTCGCCAAGTCTGACGCGGAACAAACAACTCGATGCATTTTTGTAATCCGCTCCTCGTGAAGATTTCAAAGCCCTACTTCCTGTGATATTTAATAAACAGCGTGCAGCTGGGCGGCGCGGCTTGATCTCTGATTATTTACAGTCGTTACGTAACGGCAGCTGAGCCCCGACCATGAATGTGTTTCCTGTGGAGCGCTTGCTGAAGGGAAAAAGATCCCAACAGTCAAAACAACCCCAGCCGTTGCGGAAAGCCACGTCTTTGAGCAGCGAACCCCCCGCGTCCCTCTGAATCCCCGGGTTATGGAGTGCTTTTACTTTGAAAGGGCTTTATGTTGTGCTTTTATTTTGAAAGGGCTTTGAGGGTAGTTGTTCCCTAGCGGACGCCATGAAGGTGCTTTAAAAACAATTAATAATGTGAATCAAAACGTTGACCAAAAGCAACATCGTTCCCGTCCAGAATCGTTATGTTGATTCATGTCTGTGCAGAGCTGGACGCGAGAGCGACTTTTCTCTGGAAATCCCGATTTGATCTAGTGTCGTCCTGGCTCTCCAGTTCACACTTTCCCTCTTTATCACTCTCTCCTCCTCCTCCTCCTCCCCTCTCCCTGCTCAAATAAGGAGATACGTTCAGGGGCCAGATACTTTCCACTCAAGTGGGGTCTCTTTTTTTTCTACACACTCGGGACTGTCTCCTCCCCTTTTTTTGACTCCCACTCTCCTCCCACTCTCCGTCCTCAAACACATATCTCTTTATTGCTTGTGGTCTCTCTCTCTCTCTCCCTCGCTCTCTCTCTTTCTCTCCCTCTCTCTCTATCGGCCTCTCTCTCTCTCCCTCCCTCTCTCCTTCTCTCTCTCTCACCCTCTCTCTCTTCGTCTCTCTCCCTCTCTCTCTCCCTCCCTCCCTGTGACTGTAGAATGATGGTAAGGTTGTATTCCAGCAGACTGTAAACACGGCCGGCCGCACTAGCTGTTAGCGAGGAGCGACACAGTCGAGGAGTTAGCGCCGCGGGCTGTGTGCTAGCGTGTGGATCTGGCTGTGTGTGTGTGTGTGTGAACCCGTGGATCTTACAAGTCAGTTTATTTGCCATTGATGGCCTCCCCGTTTTTGAAAGGGCGTTGGGTACGTTGTTGTTTAATTGTGTTCCTGTGTGCGTTTGTTTTGCGGTGCGGGCGGTGCCCCACGGGTGTCGCTTACATCTAACATGTGCTCAACTTTCCCTTTTTTTCCTCCCCTCTTTCCCTCTCCTCTCCTCTCTTCTGTCCTACACTTCTCTATCTCCCCCCCCAGGCTGTCCAACAGTGAGAAGAAACTTGAGGCCGTGAAGAGCGGAGTGAGAACCATCTCAGTCTCTGGTAGGAAAACAACGCATGCACACACACACACACACACACACACCCTCTCACAGATCCACACATACACACACTAAGCGATACACACACACACACACACACACACACACACACACCGGCTCACAGATCCACACATGCACACACTAAGCGATACACACACACGTGCTCACAAACACACACAAAGCCTGATCCTATGTCGGCATCGCCGCTGAGACACCTCCATGGTTCGCACCAATATGATTGGCTGAGGCCAGGGCATGCAGGACCAGATTAACAGTTAATTGAACACACACACACACACACACGCACACACTTATCAGTACCAGTCCTTTCCGTTCGTGTCACCCTTTCTTCCTGTCCCAATCTTTCCTTTCCTGTTCTGTTTTCCCCTTTCCTGTACGCCACACATGTTATCTTGAAGTGCTTTACTTTGAGGACGAGCCCAACTGGGAATTGTTTGATTACTTGCCGACTGCATGACTTGCAAAAATGGAGTGAAAAACACATATAGAGTATAAAGCCGCCGCATAAACACACACAGAATATAAACACTCCACGCACACGCACACAGAACACATCTCTAGACTAATGGTGACCATAAGCGGTGTTGTTGATGTGGCGTTTAACCAAACAAATGTGTCTGAGTAAGTGTGTGATTATAATAGTAGTAACGTTTTATCAACTCGATGAACTTCCACAGCTTGTGTGTCCATCCGCAAAATACAGCCACTCAAAAAACATCCGCACTTCTTGAGGCACCGGAGACTGAAAATGAGCAGCTTCTCCGTCTGCCTCTGTAAACACATATCAGTTCCAGCGCACTCAGTCACAGAGCAGATGGACTCGCACAGCCCATATAAACAATAACACGGTTCACATTCAGATCAAACATGTTTACCACCGCCATGGCAACCGCCTCACTTATCCTATATTACTGCATGCGGGCAACCCATTCAGCTCACTAGAGTGTGTGTGTGTGTGTGTGTGCGTGCGTGCGTGCGTGCGTGCCCGCGCGTGTGCGGCCAAATCTGACACCTGTTCCGGTCAGTGATGCTTCAGTGAATAAACTACAGCTGTGGATAAACTACAGTATTCCCCTGGCTGGTCATGACTCAAGCAGACCTCCAGCTGAGCTCTGAAATGAAAGATGGCAGTTGGTGATCACCACACACGCGCTCGCAGCTACACATACACACACAATCATACACACACACACACACTCAAAGACACAAATACAGATATACACACACAGACACACACACGCATACATACAGACGCGCACACAAATCATAACACGACAAACGCATACAAACCCACACCGATGCGCACATTTTCTCTCTATATATATGTTTATATATATACACACACCCCATCGTGGGAGAGGGGCCAGCTGTCTGTGGCGACCACTGGATCCTCTCGGAGCGCCAGGTGGCTCGCATCGCGACGCTGCTGCAGAGACAACACGCGTAAATCAACGCTGACTTATTCCAGCTCCGCTCCAGAGTCGCTCCTCGCTCCTCCATCACGGGGGAGAGTTCACAAGCCGACCCGTCCCTGTGTGGGGGTTCCTGGCTCGTATCGTTCTCATTGTTGTTCTCATTAT
Source organism: Enchelyopus cimbrius (assembly GCA_027122795.1). Taxonomy (NCBI): domain Eukaryota; kingdom Metazoa; phylum Chordata; class Actinopteri; order Gadiformes; family Gaidropsaridae; genus Enchelyopus; species Enchelyopus cimbrius. The sequence goes on along the minus strand of JAOPJJ010000093.1, from coordinate 2,905,279 downwards.
CGTTCTCAGTTCCGTTCCCTGGCACGGAACTGGATTCCCACGCCCGTACCGAGGAATCCAAATGTTCTGCATTAGCACTATTGGCAGGTATATGTGATGGGGGAACACAGACGACCGTAGAAGAACCAGCGTTCGGTTCCAAAGAACCCTGAACCTGAACGCTGCGGGCCCATCGGCCTGGACGTTCCTACTGCTCTCGTCCCAGCTGCGGATGTAGCATAGCCAGCTAGCATGCTAAATCCACACGTGGGATGGCAGCTCTGTATGTAGCATAGCCAGCTAGCATGCTAAATCCACACATTGGATGGCAGCTGTGGATGTAGCATAGCCAGCTAGCATGCTAAATCCACACCTGGGATGGCAGCTCTGTATGTAGCATAGCCAGCTAGCATGCTAAATCCTTCAGCCTTATAACTTCAGCTGCCCTCACCGCATGCTAACCCACATCAGTCTCGTGCGCAGTGCTTTTATTAAAAGAGGTATTCACAGCTTGCAACACAGCACACCCAAAAGGTACGCTCAGCACCCCGCCCATGGGCGGAACGTTGAGGTCTCTATGCGCCCCCCCCACCCCCCCACCCCCACCCCCCCTGCGGTGACGCACCACGGGGGGGCGGGGGGGGGAGTTTGAACTAACCGGCTTGCTTGTGTATTCACGTCCGGCAGTGCAGCAGCCGGACGCACCTTCACTGTTTACAGATGTCCTCCTGGCTGAACATGAGCTAACCATCATCTTCTGCCTCTCCCCATTCTTCTCCCTCTCTTCCTCTCTTCCTGCACGTCTCCCTCTCTCTCTCTCTCCCTCCACCTCTTTCTCTGTCTCTACTCTGTCTGCCTGCCTCTTTCGTTGTTACTTCCCTCTCCAAATCTCTCTCTCTCTCTCTCTCTCTCTCTCTCTCTCCATTGGTTTGTTTCCTCTCCCACGTCCTTCCATCTCTCTCTCTCTCTCTCTCTCTCTCTCTCTCTCTCCGTCTCTCTCTCCTCCACACCCCTACCTCTCTCGTCCTTTTCTTTACTGTTGTTTTTCTGCTTCCTGCATGCTTCTCCCGGACCCTGCAGAGGATCTGAGCGGGGACGGTAAAGTTTTGTTCCTCATTATTAACATTGATAACATGAATAACCTTCCATGCTGTTCCTAGTGCTCCTAACCGGAGTGTGTGTGTGTGTGTGTATGTGTGTGTGTGTGAGAGAGAGACAGAGCATATATGGGTGTCAAAGTGTGCAAATGGTTGTGTGTGTGTGTGTGTGTGTCTGTCTGTGTTTGTGTGTGTGTGTGTGTGTGAGAGAGATACAGAGCATATGTGGGTGTCAAAATTTGCAAATGTGTGTCTGTGTCTGTGTGTGTGTGTGTGATGTGCACGTGAGACGTCCTAGCTATGAAGTGCCTTGGCAGCAGGTGCATAAACAGCTGTGGGAGGTTTATGCAGGGTGATAGTTCATACTTGTTGAGTTGAGTTTCCTGATGTGTGCATGTGTTGCATGACTGATTTTGAGTGCGGATCGTGTGCGTGTGTGCTGGCGTGCGTGCGTGCGTGCGTGCGTGTTTGGAAGTGTGTCTCGCTGCCCGACGATGTCAAACGTCGTCAGAGTTGAACGCGACCGCGTTTTTCGTTGACATGGTGTTCCTCTTTAAGGGCAGGGTTCCAAGTCCGTCTCCAACTCGCTCTCTCGGTCGTCCCTCGCTCTGGCTCTCTCACTCTCGTCCTTACTTACTCTCTTTTCACTCAGAAGCTTCGCCACACACACACACACACACACACACACACACAAAGATACAGTCACATTGGCGAGTAGGGAGAGGTCTGTTGTACTTAAGAGCGGCTGCATTCTTCGCTATTATGGGATGGATGGAACACACACACACACACACAAGATTCTGACTGTTCTCACTCAGAGTCAAGCCAGCGCCTGAGGACAGATCCAAACCGCATGCAACTAAAACGGGAGCGATCCCAACGCTGAACCCAGTCCACTCGCTCCCATCCCTTTGAGTTCACTATTTTAGGATGTCAACCGTTTCTTCTCTTTTTTTAAAGCCATTCTGAATACAAAACTCGGGGGGGACGACTCGACTCCCCGCCTCTTTAAACGTCCCTAATAGCCCCACTTATGGTCCTCATTAGACACAAGAATGATTCACCAACGTTTCTCTAACAGCGTTCCCCCTGAACGCACCGCTCGCAGACCGTAGAGGACCCGTACGTCTGCGCGGCGTCGCCTCTGCCCCTCCGGCCCGTCTGTAGCGGAGAAGGCTTTTCACAGCCCGCCGGGCGAGTGGCAGCAGCAGAACGGGGCAGCAGCGCAGATGTTAGGAGTGAGCTCCTGACAGCTGAGACTGCACCCTGATTTGGTTCCCCCACCAGGAGCATCTGGTCGGGGTTGCTCTCCTTCAACGCGCTCTGCCTCTCTCTCTCCGTCTCTCTCTCTCTCTCTCTCTCTCTCTCTCTCTCTCTGCCTCTCTCTCTCTCTCTGTCTCTCTGTCTCTCTCTCTCTCTGCCTCTCTCTGCCTCTCTCTCTCTGTCTCTCTGCCTCTGTCTCTCTGTCTCTCTCCCTCTGTCTCTCTCTCTCTCTCTCTCTCTCTCTCTCTCTCTCTCTGTCTCTCTTTAGTCTTTACTCTCTTTGCGTCGTTCTTTCCATCTTCCGTCCGTCTCTCCCGTCTTCTCCTGTCGTCAGCCCTGCCTGTCCTCCAGCTGTTCCCAAATTCGGCCTGAAATACACAACACATGCTCAGCGGACGTCCTTCTCCCCCCGTGTGCGCGCGCACGCGTGCGTGTGTGTGTGTTTCTTCGTGCGAGAGAGAGAGAGAGAGACACGGGGATAGATAGATAGAGGCCGGACGGTAAAAAGAAGACTACACGCGTCTCGCTCTGCACAGGAGCGGTCGGGTTCTGGGCGTCGGTGCTGCTAGCTTAACTCGTCGCTACGTGTGTGTGCGTTCATGGGAGTGTGTATGTGCGTGCTCATCGCTGGTGGCGGTGGAATGTGCATGCGTTGGTTCTGTGTTGTTTCGTCTCACTTTAGGCCTGTGTTGTCGTTGTCCGTTGGTGATCGTCACTGTGGTTGTGTTGTGTTTGTGCGACTTTGTGGTTCCTGACGCTGTTCGTGTGTGTGTGTGTGTGTGTTTTACAGAAACTGATGACTATGCTGAAATAGTGGATGAGGAGGACACCTACACAATGCCTTCAAGTAAGTTCCCTCCCGCTCTCTTCTCCTCAAACACTTTTGCCATACAGCCATCTTAAAGGTTGTATCAGCGATTCTGCCGCTTGTCTGCTAATACCATTAGTTTTTGTTTACTCTGGCCAAGGCTGCCTACAGAGACACGGTTTCGGCCTAGAATCGCTGATACGACCTTTAAGGTGTGACTTAAAGGTTGTATCGGCGATTCTGCAGCGAAAAAAGCACGTCTCTCTGTAGGCGGCCTACGCTCCGAATGTTTTGGAGTGTTGTTTTTGTGTACGATCTCGGAGCGTAGGCTGCCTACAGAGACCCGTTTTTTTGACGGCAGCTTGCGGATCGCGAGGAAAGATCAGATCAATGTGATCACTGATGTTAGAATCACTGATACAACCTTTAAGACGAAGCAATGTCCTTGTTTTCCCCCTGGTCCGGCGGGGCGGACCTCGCGAGGGTTTTGTGTTGCGCTAGATGAGGTCTTTCCTGAGCAGACTGCGGCCTGCGTCGGGCAGATCACAGCGGGTTCTGCTGGCCACAGAGCACGGCTGCCCGTGGGTTTGGCCCTGCGGTGCTATTATTTATATCAGTTTGAGGTATTTCAAAACACAATATTTTTGCAAGTCTATCATGTGGCCAACTGATGGAGCGAATTGGCTGTTTCCCCCCCCCCCACTTTAACCGCCCTTTGTCTGAAAGGAGGTATTTTCATTTGATTTGTCTTTTTGTAATTACAATCTGTTTTTTCAATCTCTCTCTCTCTCTCTCTGCGGCATTGCATCTCTTATTTTCTCTCTCTCTCTCTCGCTGTCTTTCTTTTCTGTACAATAAAAACAAACACTGAGAATTTTGAACAAGCAGCCAATATAGCTTTCAAAACAAATGTCACCATGTATTATTTACTATCCAGAGTGTGTTTTGCACACATTTCTTTAGCATTAATTAAGCTCATTACTGGACATTATAGAGGGTTTGCTAGTGTCTACGTCTCTATTTCTATGTGCTTGTCTCTCTGCGTTCTCACCCTTACTGCAGCTTGTCTTTCTGTCCTGTTTTTCTCCCTCTTCCTCTCCTTCCCACAATGCAACACAGTGGGCTATGGCGTGGTCGAAGGTAAATCTCCCCTTGTCCTCGTCTGTGTCTGTGTGTGATGATGGTGAGTGGTATCAAATGTCAATATTCATTAAGCCGATTCAAATGTGGACCTCGGGGTCGAAGGTGACATTTGCGATTCATTTGGTAAATGTCGGAATGACACGGGTCACCGCCGGAAGACGAAGAATCCCGTTTTGGCCCGTGGCGAACTCTTTGAGGGGATGA
>JAOPJJ010000093.1:1783225-1793762 GCA_027122795.1 Enchelyopus cimbrius | reverse complement strand
GTGTACATGTTGTATGTGTGCATGCGTACGGTAGATGGCGCTTGAGTCTGAGAAATGGGCGAGTGAGTCTCATTCCAGCGCCGTGCGATGTGAGCCAGGAGCGATGGTGGGCGGCCGCTCCGACACTCACCTCAGCCGCCTCCTTCTCGAACTTCTCGATGGTTCTCTTGTCAATGCCGCCGCACTTGTAGATCAAGTGACCGGTGGTGGTCGACTTGCCGGAGTCGACATGGCCGATGACCACGATGTTAATGTGAACCTTTTCCTTTCCCATTTTGACGGTGTTACTGGGTAGGGGAAATCACCGCAACCAGATAACATTTGGGTGTTAAACATTGTCGATGAGTCGGCGGGTGTACGAGTCGATCTCATAATGCGTTTACAGGGACGGTGGAATGACATGCGCCATGTGCTCCGCGCCGGCCTCCATGTTGAGAGGGAGCGCAGTGCCGCCATGTTGTCTGCAGCAGACACGCGCACCATGACAGTGCAGCCGGTGGAAAGCGCGTGCACGCGATGAACAACCAATGTCAAAATAAGAATCTAACCCAAATAGCCATGGACCTAGGCTGTGACACAATAATTCATTTTAAAATAACTGCACATTATGTACCATATAGCCATTTTACAAGCAACCGCTTGCCCATAGACTTCACAATCAGCAATATATAAGCTTATTCCCTAAAAACCAACACTGCTGTCACAACATAAGCCAGGCATCGAATCATCTATTTATGGGCGAGAACAGAAAATCCCATGTCCTCAAAGGCTCCGTCATTGAAAGTACAACCACAGAGATAACAATTGCCAATAAACATGCACCGGCTTTAACCTGATTAAACCATACATCCAACCAAACACCATATTTAAATATTTCACCAACCTGTGCCCGAGAAGCTAATGGTTTGTCCCCCTGATTTAGACCGGAGAAAAGGACAGACAACGGTGGGGCATGAGTTTTTATACTGAGCTAGTGCACAGCGGAGGGGAGGGCTGTGCGGTCCACCCGTCTGCTGTCAGACTGGAAAAGGAGGCGCTATTGGCTGGCACAGGGTATCGCACTGTAGCGATTGGATATGAACACCCTCGCTGGGCACCGATCACAGGGACCAGACAGCTGCATGGGCAGCACACCTAGCCCCTGAACCAGGGACACGCAGCAGCACTATCAGGAGGCAAGGAGAAGGAGAGGTCAGTTGCTCGGGGAATGATTTTCAAAGAACTTTATTTTACCAGCAGCTTCCTGTCCAATTCGATATCACGATACAGTTCTAAACAATTCCAAACTTAAATTTTAACTGAAACGAGGCACCGTCATCCTTATGTTTAAAGTACAGAGACTATGCCATATTCTTAAGTTAACTCCCAGTTGGTTCCTTTCCTGCGAAAACTTTTACGGTGCGTTTTAATCCGCATTAACCAGTCCTTTAATAGAGCGGTCAGGTGGTTCTGAGTCTCCCCGGCGCGTCGCCGACGAACTGCAGAGCCAGCGACCTGAGGGACGCCGCTGGGGCTGAGAATTCATTTCTTCTTGTCAGCCTTGATGGCGGACTTTGTGGTTTTGCCAGAGCCGGCTACCTTCTTGTCCACGCTCTTGATGACTCCGACGGCAACGGTCTGCCTCATGTCACGCACAGCGAAGCGACCTGTAGCGTGGGGGGGGTGGGGGTGGGGAGAAGGAAATCAAGACCCTGTCAGGCAACTGGCATCAAACTGACCGTTGGGATATGGCATTCAGCATTGTGGAACCAAAAGAGTGTGGCGTGTGCGTGTTCTTACCAAGGGGGGGGTAGGACTGGAAGCTCTCCACACACATGGGCTTGCTGGGGATCATGTTGACGATGGCGGCGTCTCCGCTCTTCACAGACTTGGGCAGGTCCTCAATCTTCTTGCCGGAGCGACGGTCAATCTTCTCCTTCAGCTCGTTGAACTTGCAGGCGATGTGGGCGGTGTGGCAATCCAGCACGGGGGCATAGCCCTGGGAGATGGTGCCGGGGTGGTTCAGGATGATGACCTGGCGGAGGGTGGGGACAACTGGTTAAGAGACGCCTCAATCCAGTGTTGCCGCAGTGTTTGGAGGGTGCACGGCTGCAGTCGGGAGGATGGGGGGGCTCACCTGGGCGTTGAAGCTGTCTGCCTGCATGGGGGGGTCGTTCTTGCTGTCCCCGGCCACGTTGCCACGACGGATGTCCTTGATGGACACGTTCTTCACGTTGAAGCCCACGTTGTCGCCGGGCAAAGCCTCGACCAGGGACTCGTGGTGCATCTCCACTGACTTCACCTCAGTGGTCACGTTGGCGGGGGCGAAGGTCACCACCATGTTGGGCTTGAGGACACCAGTCTCAACACGGCCCACGGGTACTGTTCCAATACCTGGGGGTGGGGGGGGGGTGGTTATGAGGTCAGTGGACGCCAGAGCAAAAAACGCAAGCGCTGCTGTGAATCTGTGCCGTATGCCCCATGTTTCAAGATGCGCGTGGTGCTCACCGCCGATCTTGTAGACGTCCTGGAGGGGCAGGCGGAGGGCCTTGTCGGTGGGGCGGCTGGGGGGCAGGATGGAGTCCAGGGCCTCCAGCAGGGTGGTGCCGTTGGCGTTTCCGTCCTTGCGTTCGACCTTCCATCCCTTGAACCAATTCATCTGAGGACAACAAGCCGGTCAGGATTCAGATGTGGGGCTCAAACTGCTGAGGCGGACGTTACCGCAGTCCAGATGAGAAATTGTCAATTAAAATCTGTTTCTCACCTTGGTACTGGGCTCCAGCATGTTGTCTCCGTGCCATCCGGAGATGGGCACGAAGGCCACAGCGGCCGGGTTGTAGCCAATCTTCTTGATGTACTGGCCGACCTCCTTGGTGATCTCCTCGTAACGGGACTGGCTGTATGGGGGTTCGGTGTTGTCCATCTTGTTGACTCCAACGATGAGCTGCTTGACTCCCAGGGTGAAGGCCAGGAGGGCGTGCTCGCGGGTCTGCCCGTTGGCAGAGATACCGGCCTCAAACTCACCCACGCCGCCGGCAACGATCAGCACGGCGCAGTCAGCCTGCACACCAAAACGAAACAGACGTCAATCACCATTGGACATTGAGGGCCAGCATATTTGTCATTTTACAAATTGTCAGAGAGAAGCAAACTGTGTTTACCTGGGAGGTACCAGTGATCATGTTCTTGATGAAATCCCTGTGTCCGGGGGCATCGATGATGGTGACGTAATACCTGGTGCTCTCAAACTTCCACAGGGCGATGTCAATGGTGATACCACGCTCACGCTCTGCCTTCAGCTTGTCCAGCACCCAGGCGTACTTGAAGGAGCCCTTGCCCATCTGTGAGAAAATTGTATTTAATACATTTTGTATATTTTTTTGAATTATTCACAAATAATTCACAAATAATTGATTGGTCTATCCAATTGTGCACAGTCACCATTACCACAATGGGCGCTTAGGCCACGCCCAGCGTGCGCGCACCCGATGCCCACACCCTTCGCCGGGCTGATGATTTCAGAATAGGCATGGTGGCGACGCCATCTTTGATTTCGGAATTGTATAACTTTTCTCAAAGACAAGACCTGAAAATCAGGCAAAAACAATGCAAACCTCGGCGGCTTCCTTCTCGAACTTCTCGATGGTTCTCTTGTCAATGCCGCCGCACTTGTAGATCAAGTGACCGGTGGTGGTCGACTTGCCGGAGTCGACATGGCCGATGACCACGATGTTGATGTGGATCTTCTCCTTTCCCATTGTTGCTTAAGTTTCGGTTGAACACTACAAAATAGAAATACACAATAAATTCCCGTTCAATGAGGGCTGCCGTTATTTCAGCCGAGGTAGACCGCGGCATCCTTCCTGCCCGCCATAACGGAACAAGGCGTCAGACAGACCACTGTGAAGCCAGTAGCGCTTCAACAGCTGTGAAATATACACATTTCAAACTTGACAATGAACCTTATCAATACGCCGACGACTATTTCCATGTGACCGACTATATATGTGTATATATACATATCAAGCCATTAACCAAACATTAACATTCAAGAAGTGTCCTCCGTGTGGCCCATTTCGGGCCTAGGCGGGCAGCGGGCCAGGAGCGACACGTGTTCGCCAGGAGGGCCACGTCGGGTCTAAAGTTACGAGTCCTCCAAATATCCCCGCGGCACGGACACGGTGCCCGGCAGCTGGGGCCGCAGCGGTTCTCTAAAAGCGGCCACGGTACAAATTCCTCCGGAGCATCTCCGGAACAGTATTCAAAAAAATCCGTTGCCCTTCTTTGTCCGCGTTCCCCTCCCCCAGTGAGCGGCATATTCCCCCACAATTTGGTAGCTCGTTCAGTTATTCCCAATACACATCCTGTCAAACCGAACCGTCGCAGCACGTCGGGATTTGAGATTTGCGTTAACGCGGGGGGCGACCCACAAAGTGACCGTTACACAGCGCGAATACAACGGCGGAGATAGTAAATGGATAAAAAGGAGGGGAAAATAAAGTCACCGAACCGGAAAACAGCGACTATCGCTACGCAACCGTCGGACTGTTCGTGAATTAACGGAGAGAGGACGCTTACCGGTGTTACTGATCCACACGAACAACGCTACTGCTGCCCCTAGCCAGGTAACAGAAAAAGGAAGACGGATGCTGGGCTTTTACTATTTATACGATGGGAGGCGTTCGCGCGCCGCCTCGCTCCCCGTCTGACGTCATCACGTCGCATGAACGAGGCATGTTCGAGTGCCCTTCGTCTCTCATATCCATCTGATCGATGCATCAACCCCTTCATAGAATAATAAACCATACGCAGACACATGGTGAAGTTGCAAAGTCACGTTGAACTCCACGAGGACTGGTGTGGAATGGATGATTCTGTTTCTCTGCGTTAATTTCCATGTTGGGATCAACTGATGTTCTAATGGCTGGGAGAACGGTCAGCTGAGCGGTTTGATTTACAACACTGTCTGCTGTTCACTCCGTTCACCGTATAACCAGCCGCCATCTATGGAAAAAGTCGAAATGATGAGATAAATAGTCTTTTCATCTCAATATCTCGACTTTTTCTTTCATAATTATGACTTACAATGGACATTTTTCTTCTTTTACTGGCTGGAATGGGCTTCCATAGCCATGCAACTGTAGGATAAATACTAGATAGTCTTGTCCTCTTGCATACTTAATACATACTTAATGATATTCTGTATTCTCTCTCTACTCGCTCAAACCTGAACGAGGGGACAAAGGAATGTCATATGGTAGGTTGGCTACTATAGGGGAATAGTGTGCTATTACTTTGGTTGTCATAGTGCATAGGCCTATCGTTTTTATGAAAATTGAGGTTAACGTTATCTGCAGAGAGGTGGTGACAAACCCAAACATTTACAAACTGCGGCTACTCCCTCAATAGCTACACTACACATATTAAGCATCAACATATTCTGCATGATGAATACTCCCGAAATATCCAAGCAATACGTTTAATGGTATTCAACATCATACACTTTTACATTTTCCATCACAAATCCAAAATAGGCACAGGGGGGCCGGAGCACACCAGGGGCCCCACGTCAAACACAAGCCCAGCGGCCCCAGGCATACAATGGAAATGGAAAACATTGTATGGGCTTCGACATAATGGCCAACACCATTGTTTGGGACAATAATCTTTGGTTCGGCATCATGTAAAGGCCCATAGGCACGAATAAGCTAAAATTATACATCCCGCAGATCTTTCCCGCAACAAACTTTGCTTTTCAGACGACCCCGGTCAGCTAACAAGATTATTGAAATCCTCTTAGAGAAACATTTAAACCAGCAGCCCCCACTCAGGGCATTTTCACAAGTCTGCAGATGACCCACCGACTCTGGGTGTGGGTGTTGAAAAGGCCCCCCACACACACACACAGACGCACACAGACACACACCGACTGACCAAACAGGTAGAGGAGGGGCTACTTCTCAACCCCGAGAATATTCGGGTGGAGACTTGATTTAATCTCACAGTCAGACTGTAGGTCTCTTTTGTTTGTGTTGTCATTCATCACGATCAGGACTTCACAGCCGCATGCTGCCTGATATGCATTCGGCTAGCTCAAATGCATATCAGGCAGAGTGGCCCGCTCTCGCTCTCTCACACACCTACACACGCACACACACGCACGCACACACGCACACACACACACACACACACACACACACACGCAAGTAGGAGCCCCTACAGCCTGCAGCAGTTATTACTCTCTGTCTGGTTTGGGGAAACATGGAGGAGTGGATGCTGAGTGGAAGCCGACAGAGAGAGCGAGATGGAGAGAGAGACTTGTGGGTCCAAAGACACCAGTACAAGGTCCAAGCCATATATTGAATAAATGTGAAACAATACTGCTATTCATACCACAAATGGTGATATAGGTTTCATTGTAGGCATGAATAAATCAATTCATACACTTGTACTTCGATTGATCCCATATCCCATTACATATTAAAACTCTAAAATCTCTAAAAGCTAAACATTTAATCATCGTTTTACAAAATATGTAATCATTATAATGAATAATGTATGAATAGGCATTCTTTTTTGGGGACCCACCGGCCTGGACTACCCACCTAAACTACCCAACCAAACAAGGGGTCTGTAGTGTAGTTAGAACTACACTACAGAGTCATAACTTGTAATAACAACAATGTAATAACAACAAAAGGACATCCGGACTTCTTTGTCCAGCCTTGGCCAGAGGCAAGCTTTAGGCCTCAGTGCGGGGATAGAGAGAAAACCGAGTACGTTACAAACAGACACATAAGACACAAATCAATGATGTCGCGTCTGATGTCAGAAATCCATCAGGTCTCTTTTAATAGAGCGACTGAGTTTCCTCATTGATCTATGAGGTTTCCAGGAGAGGGAGACTACTCAGAGATGAGCGGGGATGGAGAACCATCTGGTCCACACTGTAACACGGCAGGCTGCCCCTCAGAGAACTAGAGAACCACGAATCAAACAGATATCAGCGAAAGAATGAGTCGGATTGTAGCGGGCATTGAAGAACTCACCCGGCTATATTCCACACGCACGCATGCACACACACACATGCGTCCATGCACATACACATGCATGCCTACACACACACACACACACACATATATGCATGCACATACACATGCAGAAACACACACACACCTCTGAATGCACACACAAACACGTACACGTGCACACACACAAACTCATATTGGTAAAAGGGGTTTGTGTTGATTCATCAGCTTTTTTTCTGGTTCGCTGTCATATCTCTACTGGCTGAGAAACGAGCCCTGTGCTTAGCTCGCAGCTGCATAGCTAGCTAGCCCAATCATGTTAGCTGATGGTTTGGCTCAGAGAGCCAGTGTGTGTGTGTGCAGTGCACTCCCTTGACACACACACACACAAAAAAACCACCCAGGGCATGAAGTGCGCCTGAATCAAACTCCTACAGAGAAAATAGAGGCGTGACAGACTGGAAACTGGACATGTGACACACAGAGACACAAACACACACGCACGCACAGATGCCAACGAGCTGTAGAACCGGGACAAAGTGTCACACTAGGAGGTGGATTTGAGCGAACAAGTTGGCCCGCTTGCCCCACATTCTAGAGCTGGGTGTGTGTGTCGGTTGTGCAAGCAATGACAAGAGCGCTGATGTAAAGCTGAACCAGCACCGAGCAGAGGAATGATGTGAGAAAGTTGTGCTCTCGGATAGTGGGTGTGTTAGAGGAAGATGGTCAGTGTGCGTGTGTGTGTGTGTGTGTGTGTGTGTGTGTGTGTGTGTGTGTGTGTGTGTGTGTGATTCACCAAGCATCAGCAGTGGCTAACACGGCATTGATGATGAGTCATCAAGTAGAACTGGTGGTCATGGCAACCAGGGAGTCCAATGGATCAGGAGCATATAGTCTACCTCACGGATGGTAGTTCATCCGATGCTGCTAAGAGACACCGATACGGACAGACCAAAAATATGTCAGTGCAGTGCAACCAAGATTTATCTGAAGAGAAACCTGTTGCCATTCATCATTCATTGAATATGAAGATCTAAGAGAATGTGAAGCAGAGGGCGTCTCTGCAAAATCACACCAACATTCAAAAGTGTTTGTGTGTGTGAGCGTCGGGGGAATGGAAAGGGGGTTCTTGTGTTCCTTTAGATAAGCAAATTACATTCAGGTTCCTTCGGCACAGTCAAGGTGACTCAATCAACATGACAATGCTGGGCAGTCAATTCAAATGTATGCCTAGCTGGAGGTACATACAGTTGTTAAATAAAGAAACATTTGGCACAATGAGCCGCTCCCTGGGTTCCTGTCCCACTTGGGCCAAACTGATGTGAACTTAAACCCTTTAATGTGTAGGTGATGGCCTCACTTGTAAATTAAGTCTTCCAAGAGCATTGGGTGGGGATACTTTGGCTGAATGTGACTCATTCGCTTGAAAGGTTGATTCTTTCCACCTTTACTTAGAGATTTCAACCACAAACCCAACACGTTTTTTCAGCCCTTGTTGGAAGAAGAGGTTCACCAAACCAGTACATTTTGTAACACTGTAAAACACATTTTTAGGTTACAGTCTTGTTCAATTATTCAAATTCATAGAGGGCAATTTAAAGCAATATAAAATCCTGTATTTGTTTGAAGATGGGGACGCATTATTGAGGTACACCAACACAAGCCAGATTACATCCGGGTCGTTAATGAACCGCTGATGCAATCCATGACGCAAACGGAACCGAGTCATACAGACGTCAACATTTAATCTTTGTTTAAAAAAAAAATCTAATTAATACAATTTATAATAAAATAACGTATAATTGTTACATATCGTTATCACAATAACTTAAGAATGAAAATTATAATAGTAAGTATCAGATTGGCCTTACTGACCCATTTGGATACCAACCAACACACATCCATCCCTTTCAAGTAAATATTTAGACCAATGGCTTATTTATAATGTTTTTATTTATTTAGCAGGCCTATATATTTATTTTAAACTGCGTCCGTTGACGTGTGTCAGTATCAGTTATTTTCACATAACCCTTATGGTTTCTGAGGACATCTGCTGGTTTGAGAAGGAAATGGATTACTGGTGTCCCACGGTGTCTACAGGTCAACTGATAACATAGCCGTAGGCTATGGTCTTAAAGGGCCTATTTACGTAGAATCTTTCTGCTTGTCTCCAAATAATGCCTGCAGCTATATGTCCTTAACTGTGTAAACGTACGTCGAAGCATTCCGCTGACAGACAACCCGGCCTCAGGAAACATTCTCAGCCAGCAAATATGACTTACTTCGACAAATTGCTCCCCTCAGGTGGACACATAATAACGGTCATTACCACACACGCTTCCATAAAACTGACAAACAACTTCATGTTTTTACGGCAATTTCCTTTTTGAAAGTAACTTGAAACCATAAATGAATGAATGAAACAATAGAGATTTCACTGGTTTTTATTTTAAACCAAAGAAATAAAATAATACGATATCAAATAAACATGGTCAAAGTTGTGAAACAGAATTTCATTCTTTAAGGAACATCATATTATCTCCACAATTACATTTTATATTCAATATTGACCACCATGGAATTCATCAAAAGTTTAAAAAATTACATTCTTTCCATTAGAAAATTATAGAAGTCTTCCGTAACAGATAAAAAAGGAGCTCATTCTATTGGGAATATGGTCCAATCAGGAAAAGAGTGGATTAAGACGCTCACAGTGGGAGGGCAGCGCTTTCGCCCTTTGCAGATAAAAACACCTCAAAGCCAGTTGATTATGTAACAGAGGGGAGGAGGGAAGGAAACCAATCTTCAAAACAAAGTGTTTGTTAAACTCTATTTTAGGAGAAGTCCTTTGGTTTTGCACAAACAAGTACAGTGGCACCAAAACTCATATATACTTTGGAAGAAAGGCACGTGAATCACAGAATGGAACACTTCCTAGTGCAACCCCACATTCTCATGGATCATTTCCTTATTTCAGACCCGCAACACGGCACTCACTCACGTGAGCAGGCACCAAGGTGGCCCCAGAACTAAAACCCAAAACACTTTTCATTGAGGAGCAATTTCTCGCCTCATCAAAATAATCTGTGTGAATGGAGATGGATTGCCGCCCAAGCAGCGTAACCATGGTTACACGCTGGGCTCTTAAAGTGAGCGAGGAGCAAATCTATCGCTGTGCAGAGGGAGCCGACGGGTGTCGAGCCCCTCCTTTGAGGTGGTGGGCCTGTGGTGGCCCGTAAAAAACACACAGAGTGTCTCCACCGGAGGGCTGGCCCGGCGAGGGGGCGTTACGGACGCGGGCATATACAAACCTGAGTGTCGCGGTTGTCGTGCTTGGTCGGGTGTCAACACAGCTGTAGGAATGGAACTAAGCACTACTGTTGTGACTCACTCACGCTGAGAGTGGAAGCCAGGGTGAAAATCCTAAACCACCTTTATAGTCACAGGAAGCAGATATGGTCATTTGTAAAAAAAAATACAAGCTAAGAAACCCATAAAACCTGATTGTAGAGTTTGTTCTTGTATGAGTG
>JAOPJJ010000093.1:1540019-1554028 GCA_027122795.1 Enchelyopus cimbrius | reverse complement strand
TCATTGTTTCACCGTGGCATTCTGTAATCGATTGGAGCATTATTTCCCTATTTGCTGATTTAAATCGTAAATGCAAATGTCCCTATGTTAGGGACGACGATACGCAAACAAATATGCTTTTTTTGTATGGGAATGTATTGGATCTCTAGTTCGAGGGCTGGGGTTAGGGGTTCTGTTCGGTTTCAGGGTCCGGTTTTTGTTTCGAGGGGTTGGTTTTAGGATTTTGTTTGTAAAATTGGTTACGTTTCTGGACTTTCTTCTTTTCTCATTTTTCACCCAATGGGATTGTATTGGATTTCTGGGTTCTAGGGCTGGGGTTCGGTTTACTTAAATGTTGTGCCCCCCCCCAATCCTGACTTTGGATCTGCACCCATGACCTGCACCTTGCGCACCACCTCCTCACCCACCTCCTTGTCCTCATAGAAAATGCGCGCAGAGGCGGAGGATGACCAGGAGCTGTTCGACCGCCTGCAAGACGAGGTGAAGAAGGCCGGCGGCATCAATGAGCGCATGACCCGCGTACACAGCGAGCGCGACGCAGACCTGGAACACTACCGTCACCTGGTGGGCGGCCTGCTGGAGCGATGGCAGGCGGTGTTCGTGCAGATGGACCTTAGGCAGCGGGAGCTGGAGATGCTGGGCCGCCAGATGCGCACGTACCAGGGGAGCTACGAGGAGCTGATGGTGTGGCTCCGCGAGGCCAAGCAGAAACAGGACGAGATCCAGGGTCTGCCCATCGGGGACCTCAAAGCCCTTGGCCAGCAGCTTCGGCAGGAGAAGGTAGCCTTGCTCGTTTACATGTAGCTCGTAGCTGCAGTAGATGCTAGCAGTTCAGGCAGGATAATGTTGCCTAGCTTGTTTACATGTAGCTACTAGCGGCAGTAGATGCTAGCAGTTCAGGCAGGATTATGTTGCCTAGCTTGTTTACATGTAGCTACTAGCGGCAGTAGATGCTAGCAGTTCAGGAGAAGGTAGCCTGGCTCGCTAACATTTAGCTAGTAACTAGATTTCCATTTGGATGGTTAATGCTAAGAATGGATGCAGTCGTAGTAGCTACCATAAGACGCTGTGGATAAAAAAAATCTACTATATGAATTGACATCCCCGTAGTCAAATTTGAGAGATAAACTACTGATTATACCAGTATGAACTGTGTCCTTTTGTCATTGTTTACAGATACTCCAGGAGGAGATTGAGTCCAACAGAGAGAAAGTAGAAGATTGCCAGAAATATGCTAAAGCATACATTGATGCAGTCAAGGTATGATCGAGTCATATCATCTGTATCTTATATATCAAACAACACCTCTCTCCCTGTAGTTTCCTGAGTGTGCTTATGTAATTGATTGTTTTTTGTTTTGTAGGATTATGAACTTCAGGTGGTTACCTATAAAGCTATGCAGGATCCCATCACCTCTCCTCTGAAGAAGACCAAGATGGAGTCTGCCTCTGATGACATCATCCAAGAGGTTGGTTACCATGGCTACATTCATTTGCGCTTTCACACGCCACATTACTTTACCATTGCGGTCTGAAATGTGTGTTTTCCTGCCCCGTGTCCTCCAGTACGTTACCCTGCGGACGCGCTACAGCGAACTGATGACGCTCAACAGCCAGTACATCATGTTCATAATCAACACGCAGCGGCGCCTAGAGGACGACGAGGTAATGACACCTGTTCACGCTGAACACCGGAAGTTGACTGCCTGTGTACAATTTAGAAATGCATTGAAAACACAACAGATTATTGGCAAGGTGGCCTATAAGGAATGATTCTGATATGAAATATGATTCATATTTTTTTTTATTGCAATAAGGGTATCTTGAGAGTCACAGCGCATCCACTCAGCCCTCCTGCTGTTTGTCCTTCATGACAGTTAGCTGGTTTGATTTAAACCCTTTTTCTATCCATCCATCCTTTCGAAGGTGACCAAACTGATTCTATGATTCATATGCAATGAATATCATTGGCTCTTATGAATGGGCAGTCATAATTGTTGATTAGTGATCATTGTGTCCTGTTGGTCATTGGGATTCTTTGCCATTCATATAAGCCGATAATACAAAAATGGAATGGTCGTAGCGGCTTCTCTTCAAATGTTCTTTTTCTTGCTGATGAGCCTTTTATTTGTTTTCCTCTTTTCTTCGACATCCTAACACGGTATCTTCTTTGCTTCTTTTAACTGCTTGCCAGTGCTTTGTCATGACGAATGTTAGCCATGTTTGGGCGCTAAAGACATGAGTAAACCCCTAAGAGGCAGGTATTATCAAAATAAAAGCCCTCTACCATCTTTCTTTACATCAGACCTGTGTACCCTGTTCGCAAAAAGAAGGTTGGGGATTTTAAGGAGCCTATCTTTATAATATAATATAATACTATATATATATATATTTACAATTGGCTGAAATGCAATTTACTTATCGTCTTCTATCTTCGGATAGAAGACGATTTGAGCATATGATTTCTTAATTTTTATTAAGTATGATGGGTTTCAATGAATTCTAAATCTTCTCTTTCGGAATTTCATACGCTGATCATGCATCACATTTAATGAATATGTTAATGTTTAATTGACCCACCAAACTTGTTTCTGACACCATAACACCTTTTGTCAACGGCTTATTGAATACCAAGAAAGGATTCAGACTAACTAGGCTTCCTCATATTTGCCTTTGTATTGTACTACCATGGAATCATGCAGTGTTTTTTCTTGTCTTCAGTGGCTTCACAGTGGCTATTCAAACTGTCTTTGCGCTTTGCATGCTGCTTGCTTCCTGCTTATCTGTTCACAAATACTCTTCATATCCTCAACCTGATGATGTAAAGTTGGATAGATTGACGGGTACCACGTTAATGTCCAAACCATAGATTCCGGGACCAATGGAAGGGTACCCTTCACAATTAAGAGAGATTCTGACATTCAACACTTCAACACAGGTTAAAGTAATATAACAAGACAGTGCCTTTTGCCCGGTAGTGATAATACGTACATAATACACAATGCGGCGGAAGTTATAAAAATTACTTTAGCAAACTATCTCTATCATGAAGTGATTTGTGGTTCCAGGTGTGTGTTGTGTCGTGACGTAAGGATCATCTTGTTTGTATACAAAATTAAGATAAACTTAATATGTATCGCCGCTTAACCGTTTGTTGTTCATTAGCCATTTCTCAGATTTTCACATGTTGGACATTTGTGTTTGACATCTGGCTGTGAAGAAACTACCATCATGTCTCATTGACCTGTACCCCTGTACCCCTCTTCTTAATTGTACCAATGCAGAAAGCCAGCGAGAAATTAAAGGAGGAAGAGAAGAGGAAGCTGGCCGAGATGGAGGCTGAGTTGGAGAAGCAGAAGCAGCTGGCCAATGCCCACGCCCAAGCCGTAGCCAAAGCCGAGCAGGAAGCCCAAGCGCTGAAGCAGCAGATGAACGATGAAGTGAACCGGAGGCAAGATGTCGCCTTGGACTCGGAGAAACAGAAGCAGAACATCCAGGTGGAGCTCCAACAGCTCAAGAGCCTGTCAGAGCAGGAGATCAAGTCAAAGAACCAGCAGGTGGAGGAAGCCCTGCTGAGTCGCAGGAAGATCGAAGAGGAGATCCGCATAATCCGAATCCAGTTGGAGACTACCATAAAGCAGAAGACCACCGCGGAAGGGGAGCTGGGCCAGCTGAAAGACATGGCCACCGACGCGGAGAAGCTACGCAAAACTGCGCAGGATGAGGCGGAAAGGCTGAGGAAACAGGTGGCTGAGGAAACACAGAAGAAGAAAAACGCAGAGGAGGAGCTCAAGCGCAAATCTGAGGCGGAGAAAGAAGCTGCCAAACAGAAGCAGAAGGCAATGGACGAACTGCAGAAATTCAAAATGCAAGCAGAGGAGGCGGAGAGGCGCATGAAACAGGCAGAGGAGGAGAAGAAGAGGCAGGTGATGCTAGTTGAGGAGGTAGCACAGAGGTCGACCCGCACAGAGTTGCAGAGCAAACGCACAGAGTTTGACGAGAAGGCAACCAGACTAGAGGAGTCTCTGAGGAGGGAGCAAGGAACTGTCCTTCAGTTGCAGGAGGAGGCCGAGCTGCTCAAGAAGCAACAGGAGGAAGCCAACAAGGCCCGGGAGCAGGCCGAGAAGGAGCTGGAGACCTGGAGGCAGAAGGCCAACGAGGCTCTGCGCTTGAGGCTGCAGGCCGAGGAGGAAGCTCTCAAGAAGAGCCAAGCCCAGGAGGAGGCAGAGCGGCAGAAGGTGGACGCCGAGAAGGATGCTAAGAAAAAGGCTAAGGCCGAAGAGGTGGCGCTTAAGCAGAAGGACAATGCAGAGAAGGAACTGGAGAAACAGAGGAAGTTGGCGGAACAAACAGCCCAGCAAAAACTGTCTGCAGAGCAGGAATGCATAAGACTGAAAGCTGACTTTGAGCACGCTGAGCAACAGAGAGCGGTGCTGGACAATGAGCTTCAACGTCTCAAAAATGAGGTGAACTCTGCCCAAAACCAGAAGAAACAGCTGGAGGATGAGCTGGCCAAAGTCAGACATGAGATGGACGAGCTCCTCAAGTTGAAGAACAAAGCGGAGACAGAGTCAATGTCCAGCACTGAGAAAAGCAAGCAACTGCTCGAGTCAGAGGTGGCAAAGATGAAGCATCTTGCGGACGAAGCTGCCCGGCTGAGGTCCGTGGCAGAGGAGGCCAAGAAACAGAGGCAAGTTGCAGAGGAAGAGGCAGCTCGCCAGAGGGCCGAGGCTGAGAAGATACTCAAGGAGAAGCTGGCCACAATAAATGAGGCAACTCGTCTGAAGACTGAAGCAGAGATAGCCCTGAAGGACAAAGAAGCAGAGAATGAAAGGCTGAAACGCAAGGCTGAGGAGGAAGCCTATCAGAGGAAGTTGCTGGAAGACCAGGCTTCTCAACACAAACAAGACATAGAAGAGAAGATCACTCTGCTAAAGACCTCATCTGATTCCGAACTTGTGAGGCAGAAGCAGATTGTGGAAGAAACCATAAGGCAAAGAAGGGTTGTCGAAGAGGAGATCCACATTATTAAGATCAACTTTGAGAAGGCCTCAAAGGGTAAGCTAGATTTGGAGCAGGAGTTGAACAAGCTGAAGACCATTGCAGAGCAGACCCAAAAGAGCAAGCTTAAAGCAGAGGAAGAGGCGGACAAAATGAAGAAGCTTGCGTCCGAGGAAGAGAAGAAGAGGAAAGAGGCAGAGGAAAAGGTCAAGAGAATCTCAGCTGCAGAGCAAGAAGCAGCTCGACAACGTAAAGCAGCTCAGGATGAAGTTGAGCGCCTCAAGGCGAAGGCCGCAGAAGCGAAGAAGCAGAAGGAACAGGCAGACCAAGAGGCTGAGAAGCAGATAGTTTTAGCAAAGGAGGCTGCGCAGAAATGCACTGCTGCAGAACAGAATGCACAGGAGGTCCTCAGCAAGAAGAAAGAGGACACTCTGGCACAAGAAAAACTGAGAGAGGAGTATGAAAATGCCAAGAAACTCGCCCTGGCTGCCGAGAAAGCCAAGAAAAAAGCTGAAAAGGAGGCTGCGTTACTTCGGCAGAAAGCCGAAGAAGCTGAAAAGCAGAAGAAGGCCGCAGAGGCTGAGGCTGCCAAACAAGCTGAGGCTCAAAAGGATGCAGAGAGAACAAGAAAGGAGGCAGAACAGGAGGCCTCCAAGCGGGCAGAGGCTGAGGCAGCAGCTCTGGAGCAGAAAAAGCATGCCGATGCTGAGATGGCCAAGCACAAAAAGCAAGCAGAAAAAACACTCAAGCAGAAGTCTGTTGTTGAGCAAGAGTTGATGAAGGTTAAACTTCAACTAGATGAGACCGACAAGCAGAAATCTGTCCTGGATGAAGAGCTGCAGCGCATTAAGGCCGAGGTCAACGACGCTGTCAAACAAAAAGCCCTGGTGGAAGATGAGCTCACCAAAGTCAAGAGTCAGATGGAAGAACTGCTGAAACTCAAGCTGAAGATCGAGGGGGAAAATAAACGTCTGATGAAGAAGGACAAAGACAACACGCAGAAATTCCTGGCAGAGGAGGCAGAGAAGATGAAGAGCCTAGCAGAGGACGCCGCCAGGCTTAGCGTGGAAGCTCAGGAAGCAGCGAGACTAAGACAGGTCGCAGAAGCTGACCTTGCTGAACAGCGGGCCCTTGCAGAGAAGATGCTTAAGGAAAAAATGCAGGCAATCCAAGAGGCTACCAAACTAAAAGCACAGGCCGAGGAACTCCAGAAACAGAAGAACCAGGCACAGGAAAACGCAAAACAATTACTGGAGGACAAAAAACTGATGCAGCGCCGCCTGGACGAGGAGACCGAAGGATTCCAGAAATCTCTCGAGGCCGAGCGTAAGAGGCAGCTCGATGTCTCAGCGGAGGCTGAAAAACTGAAGCTGAGGGTAAAGGAGCTCAGCAAAGCACAGGCAAAGGCTGAGGAGGAGGCCAAGAAGTTCAAGACACAGGCAGAGGAAATCAGAGTTCAACTTCAACAGAAAGAAGCGCTGACTCAGGAAAAGGTTGTGGTGGAGAAGCTGGAGGTGCAGAGACTGCAGAGCACTAAGGAGGCAGATGATTTACGCAAAGCCATCACAGACCTTGAAAAAGAAAGAGAGAAATTGAAGAGGGAGGCGGAGGAGCTTCAGAATAAATCTAAAAAGGTATGGAAACGCAAAACATTAAGTATGTTTTTGTGTACATATTTTTCATATACATGAAATGTAATGTGATGTCCACATGACTTTTTATTTTGAGGTTATTTCTTGCATTTTCAATTGTCCTATTGCCTTTTCAGAACCAAATAGATGTTTTATTAATATCTCACTGTTGCTTTTGTTCTTATTTTTGTAAATAGATGGCCGATGCCCAGCAGGAGCAAATCAAGCAAGAGACAACCATTCTCCAGCAGTCATTCCTCTCAGAGAAGGAGCTGCTGCTCAAAAGAGAAAAAGGTATCGAAGAAGAGAAGAAAAAGCTTGAGAAGCAGTTTTCTGAGGAGGTGGCCAAGGCCAAGGCTCTGAAGGACGAGCAGGAACGTCAAAGGAAGCAAATGGAGGAGGAGAACAAGAAGCTTCAGACTGCCATGGATGCCGCCTTGAAAAAACAAAAGAACGCCGAGGATGAAATGAAAAAGAAACAGAAAGAGGTGGAGGAGCTTGAGAAGAGGCGTCTTGATCAAGAAAAGGCTTTGGCGGAGGAGAACAAGAAGCTCAAAGAGAAACTGCACGAACTCGAGGTTGCACCAAAACCAGCAACATCCCAGATCAAAGGCACTGATGTTCAACAAGGAGTCCCTCAAGAGAAGATCATTGCTGTAGCCGTGAATACCACCCAGAATGTATTCAATGGCTCCACTGACGTGGATAGCGCCAAGAAAGATATGGATTCCCATTTAGCCTTTGATGGAATCAGGGGTAAGGTTCCAGCGGGAAGACTCCATGAGATTGGCATTCTCAACAAAAAAGAGTTTGACAAACTGAAGAAAGGCAAAGTCACTGTGCAAGAATTGGAAAAAACTGATAAGGTTAGATCATGTCTTCAGGGCCAGAACTTTATTGGGGCCATATTAACCCCATCTAAAGAGAAAATGAGTGTTTATCAGGCCATGAAAGAGAAGAAGATTAACCCCAACACTGCGGAAATGCTCTTGGAAGCACAGGCGGCTACTGGTTACATAGTGGACCCAGTCAAAAACAAAGTGTTATCTGTGGATGAGGCTGTAAAGGAAGAGCTCATAGGCCCTGAACTTCATAACAAGATGCTCTCGGCTGAGCGGGCAGCCATTGGCTTTAAAGATCCCTTCACCGGGGCCAAAATCTCTATATTTGAGGCTATGAAGAAGGGACTCATTGAAAGGGATCAAGCCATAAAACTAATGGATGTACAGCTTGCCACAGGAGGAATTATTGACCCTGTCCACAATCATAGAGTTCCCCTTCAATTAGCCTACACTCAGGGTCAGATTGATGAAGACATTAACAAGAAACTCACTGAGCCCAGCGAGGATTGCAAGTTATTCATTGATCCTAGTAGTCTTGAGCACCTCACCTACAAACAGCTCATAGGCAAGTGTTCCAAGGATGCAGAAACCGGCCTGATGATCCTACCAGTAACCGAGAGAGCAGCTCAAAGTGAGTCAAAATACACAGACGAAGAAACTCAAGACTTACTCAGCACATCAAATGTCACGATGCCTTTTGGGAGATTCAAAGGGAAAACAGTCACTATTTGGGAAGTCATTAATTCTGAATATTTTACAATTGAACAAAGGAGGGAATTGATTCGTCAGTACAAAACTGGAAAAATCACTGTGGAAAAGATTATAAAAATTGTCATTACTGTCTTGGAAGACAAAGAAAAGAAGAATGAAAATGTCTTTGAAGGGCTGAGGAACCAAGTCTCTGCCAGTGAACTTTTAGAAGCCAAGGTCATCACCAAAGACCTGTTCAACAAGTTGAGCAATGGAGAGGTAACGGTCAAGGAAATCTCTGAAAGTGACTCAGTAAAGAAGGCACTCAAAGGAACACACAGCATTGCAGGGGTAATCAATGAATCAAACAAGAAGAAATTGCCTTTCTATGAAGCTATGAAGAAGGAGATTCTGTCACCGGAAACTGCATTGACTCTTCTCGAAGCCCAAGCAGCAACCGGATTCATAATTGACCCCATAAAAAATGAGAAGGTCACTGTTGATGAAGCCGTTAAGTCAGGCCTTGTTGGTCCTGAGCTTCATGAAAAGCTTCTGTCCGCTGAAAGGGCAGTCAACGGTTACAAGGACCCCTACACGGGGAAAACGGTATCTCTGTACGAAGCCATGACCAAGGGCCTCATAACGAAGGACCATGGCATTCGTCTGCTGGAAGCGCAGATCTCCACCGGGGGAGTAATCGACCCTGTTAAGAGCTATCGTATTCCTCATGAAGTCGCCTGTAAACGGGGGTATTTCAATGATGAGATGAGCAACAGCCTGAACAAAAACACAGATGAAACCAAAGTGTTCTACGATCCTAATTTGCAGGAAGACGCCTCCTACGCTCAGCTCCTGAAAACATGTGTCACGGACCAAGAGACTGGGCTTCCTCTGCTTCCACTTTCGAAAAAAGCAATAAAGTCAAAGGACGCCCGCCAGCCAATTTCTGAAGCTAAGACTCAGGAGGCATTGGACCATGCCACCATGGAACTAGATTATGGACCCTTCAAAGGGAGAAAAGTCACAATTTGGGAGATCATAAACTCTGAGTACATCACTGAGGTGCAAAGAATAGAGTTGATTCAACAGTACAGGATGGGATATGTGACTATTGAACGGCTGATTACTCTTGTTGTTACCATGGTTGATGAAGGAGAGGAGATAACGAAAGAAAAGACGTGCTTCGAGGGACTTCGTTCACCTGTCCCTGCCAGTGCACTGTTTGACTCCAACATCATTGATAAGGCCACATTTGATCAGCTCCAAGAGGGCAAGATGCAACCTAAGGAAGTAGGTGACAGTGACATGGTCAAGAAGTACTTGCAGGGAACAGCCTGCATCGCAGGAGTCGTTATGGAGAGTTCAAAAGAAAAATTAAGCATTTATCAAGCCATGAAAAA
Organism: Enchelyopus cimbrius; assembly: GCA_027122795.1. Classification (NCBI taxonomy): domain Eukaryota; kingdom Metazoa; phylum Chordata; class Actinopteri; order Gadiformes; family Gaidropsaridae; genus Enchelyopus; species Enchelyopus cimbrius. Next base: position 1,544,465 of record JAOPJJ010000093.1, on the reverse strand, counting down.
CAACACTTTACAACAAAAGACTGGACTTTCATTGCTGGAGGCCCAAGCCGCAACCGGTTTCATGATTGATCCTGTCAAAAATCTGAAGTTCACTGTCGATGACGCTGTCAGGGAAGGAGTTGTAGGCCCCGAACTTCATGAAAAGCTTCTCTCAGCTGAAAAGTCAGTGACCGGATACAAAGACCCATACACCGGCAACAAGATTTCACTGTTCCAAGCCATGAAGAAGGAACTAGTCCTACGAGAGCATGCCATCCCCCTTCTGGAAGCTCAGTTGTCTACCGGTGGTATCATTGATCCAGTCAGCAGCCACCGTGTACCCACTGACGTGGCAATTAAGCGTGGCTGTTTCAACAAACAGATGGCAAAATCCTTTAGTGAGCCTTCAGGTGACGTTAAAGGCTTCACTGATCCCAGCACCAACGAGAGTGTTACCTACAAGCAACTGCTAGAGAAATCTACGCAAGATCCAAATTCGGGCCTGTGCTACCTGCACCTGACAAAGGCTGAAGTTCCGGCGCCGACTGAAACGTCTTACCAGTACACAGAGGAGCAAGCCCAGACTGACCTCGCAAACACAGAAATTGATATTCCTCACGAGAGTTTTGCGGGACAATCGATGACATTGTGGGACGTCATGAGCTCAAATATGCTTCCCGAAGAGGAAAGGCACCGTCTCTTGGAACAGTATCGCTCAGGGAAAATCTCAAAGGACAGGATGCTTATCATCATCATCGAAATCATCGAACAAAGGGAAGTTTTGAGGACAGAACAAAGCATGTCATGTGATGTTATAAGGAGAAGAGTAACAATAGAGGAGCTATACAATGCTAGAATTATTGACCTGCAAACATACAACCTGCTCAAGCAAGAGAAGTTGACACCACGTGAAGCTATGGAAATGCCCTCCGTGAAAAAGTATCTTTTTGGTACTGGCTGCATTGCTGGAATCATGTCAGACAACCCTCCTAAAATCAATATTTACCAGGCTATGAAGAGAGGACTAATAAGTTCTGAGATTGCCCTTAACCTCCTAGAGGCCCAGGCGGCAACAGGATTCATGGTCGACCCAGTGAAAGATGAACTTCTCACAGTTGATGAGGCAGTTCGCAAAGGACTTGTAGGTCCTGAAATCCATGACAAGCTTCTATCTGCGGAGAGGGCTGTTACTGGTTACAAGGATCCATACACCGGGAAAGTAATATCTCTCTTCCAGGCAATGAAAAAGGACCTTGTGCCTGAAGACTATGCCCTCAGGCTTTTGGAGGCGCAGATTGCAACCGGTGGGTTGATGGATCCCGAGTATTACTTCCACCTTCCTATAGATGTTGCCATGCAACGTGGATACATCAACAAGGAGACGCACGACAGGATATGCGATCCTAATGGAGACGTGCATGGTTACACTGATCCCACCACAGATGAGAAACAGTCTTATGGTCAGCTGTTGAAAAGATGCAAACCAGATAAAGAGAGTGGCTTGCGTTTGTTGTCCCTGGCAGACAGAAACCTTCTCTTCAAAGGTCTCAGGAAGATGATCACTATCGATGAGCTCCTCCGATCTCGGCTTATTGACCAAAAGATGTACGACGACCTCATTGAGGGTTTGATTTCAGTGGAAGAGGTCAGCCGAGCCCTTAAAAAGTTCCTGGAGGGTACAAGCTGTATTGCCGGGGTCTATGTGGAATCTACCAAAGATCGTCTGTCAATCTACCAAGCGATGAAGAAGAACATGATCAGACCTGGAACCGCCTTTGAGCTTCTAGAAGCTCAAGCCGCCACAGGATATGTCATCGATCCCATTAAGAACCTTAAGCTAAACGTCAATGATGCAGTAAAAATGGCAGTTGTAGGCCCTGAGTTTAAGGATAAACTACTATCTGCAGAGCGGGCAGTCACAGGCTACAGAGACCCCTATTCTGGTAAGGTCATCTCACTATTCCAGGCCATGAAGAAGGGCCTCATCTTAAAAGATCATGGAATCCGCCTGTTGGAGGCCCAAATTGCCACTGGGGGAATCATCGATCCAGAGGAAAGCCATCGGTTGCCGGTTGAAGCAGCGTATGAACGAGGTCTCTTCGACACTGAGATGAACGAAATTCTCACTGACCCATCGGACGACACCAAAGGCTTCTTTGACCCCAACACAGAAGAAAATCTCACCTACCTGCAGCTCATGGAGAGATGTATGACTGACCCAGACACTGGCCTTGCTCTTCTGCTGATGAAAGAAAAGAAGCGCGAGAGGAAGACGTCCTCCAAGTCATCCGTGCGCAAACGCAGGGTGGTGATCGTTGACCCTGAGACTGGCAAGGAGATGACTGTGTATGAGGCGTACCGCAAGGGACTTATTGACCAGCAGACCTACCAGGAGCTGGCAGAGCAGGAGTGTGAATGGGAGGAAATTACAAACACCTTGTCAGATGGAGTGGTCAAGTCGGTGATCATCGACAGAAGGTCAGGGCGACAGTACGACATCGATGACGCCATATTAAAGGGTCTCATTGACAGGTCGGCTCTGGATCAGTACCGGGCCGGAAGCCTGTCCATCACAGAGTTTGCTGATATGCTCTCTGGAAACACGAGTGGCTCCAGGTCTCGCTCATCCTCATTTGGTTCCACTTCGTCTTACTCCAATAGTCCAGTGCCTGCGGTGAAGACCCCGGCCACCACCTGGAACGACCCGACAGACGAGAGCGGCCCAGTGGCTGGGATCCTGGACACAGACACACTGGAGAAGGTGTCTGTCACAGAGGCCATTCACAGGAACCTTGTGGACAATATCACAGGTCAACGGTTGCTGGAGGCCCAGGCCTGTACAGGAGGCATCATTGACCCTAACACGGGAGAGAAATTTGCCGTAACCGACGCCATGAACCAGGGCCTTGTGGATAAGATCATGGTGGACCGCATCAATCTGGCTCAGAAGGCTTACAACGGCTTTGAGGATCCCAGAACCAAAACCAGGATGTCGGCAGCCCAAGCGCTGAAGAAAGGCTGGCTGTACTACGAGGCTGGTCAACGATTCCTTGAGGTTCAATATCTCACCGGCGGATTGATTGAGCCAGAGATTACCGGCAGAGTTTCCATAGATGATGCTCTGAAAAAGGGCACCTTGGATGCACGCACTGCACAGAAACTCCGAGATGTGAGCGCATACTCCAAGTATCTCACGTGCCCGAAAACAAAGCTCAAGATTTCTTACAAAGATGCCTTGGATCGAAGCATGGTAGAAGACGGCTCTGGCCTACGCCTACTTGAAGCCTCTTCTCAATCAAGCAAAGGCCTTTACAGTCCTTACAGTGTTAGCGGGTCTGGCTCAGCCACTGGGTCACGGTCCGGTTCAAGGACAGGCTCCAGGTCTGGCTCGAGAAGAGGCAGCTTTGATGCGACAGGGTCCAGTTTCAGCACAACCTTTTCCTCATCCTCCACCTCCTACAGCTCACCTGGCTTTGGGCGCAGATACTGATGCCTGGAACAAGATGGATTTGTTCTCAATTGAGAGTACAACCACAGTGCTTATCTTAATCGACACATAACACACAGTAAAGACAGTGGCGCTATTCTGCTCTGTGTTTGGCTGAAATGGGATAGCAGCTATTGTAGTAATTATAGGAATAGCGTTTCACAAACTATGTTTTTAAAACTCTGTTGATATGCATTCAAAGAAGTTGTAGTGATTTATTTTCCTGATTTAAGAAAACGTATCGCAAAGCTTCCATTCATTTTTGAAGTTTGCTTTTACATTTGTAGTGTTTTTCGCAATTCCAAGCATAAGAGGGCTTTCTTCAGCGATATAATATAACCAAAAACCTCCATATTCACTTGTCGTTCTGCTATGCTGATCATGAAATTCTGCGTGTAAAAACAGTTGAGCAGAGCTATGTATATGAGTATTTATGAGTATTAACCGTGAAAGATAGGATGCCAATCTGCAGAGCAGAAAAAGTCTGAAATACAATATCCTCGCCCTACCAATTTATGTCATTGGTAGTCAAGAACGAACTGGAACCAAATAAGCAAACAGAGGAAATTAAAGATTAACGGACGGATTACAAGAAAACCACTCCCATCACACCCACAATGAAAATCACGATGGCCAAAAACGTTACTTTACGATCCCTTTATGATCCCCACTTCCCTGACCTCACGGCGCCCTGAATATGTAAGTAGCATGAGAATAGCGAAGAACCTTTTCATTTTCTGATACTGTTTTGATTTTGATGTTGTGCCTTTCGAGTGCTGTGATCCCTGACTCTTCTGCGTTCTTTGATCCTCCTCCTTGTTTGTTCAGACATCATCCTCTCTGCCGTCTTCCACTGGAGTCTGTTGTCCCAGGCCTGACTTTTGGACAGAAGCCCAGACACTCCATCCCAACCCGGGGCGCGCGGGGGGGCGGGGGGGGGGGGGGGGGGGGGGCGGGCGGGGGGGGGGGGGGGGGGGGGG
>JAOPJJ010000093.1:1387712-1397882 GCA_027122795.1 Enchelyopus cimbrius | reverse complement strand
TTATTATACTCTCAGTAAAAAAAAAAAGTTTCAGGTCTGCATCCACCCCCCCCCACCCCCCACCCCCCCACCCCCACCTCCGCCATTTTTCTTCCAACTGCCATTCCTTTCTTCTTCTTGTCTAGCGAATGGTCGGGTGTAACACGTAGGTTCCCTACCCTTTTTCCTGGTCGCCCAGCAGTGAGTCACTAATCCTGGCGTGCGGTTCTTGGTGAGACCCCCCCCCCCATGTGTTCATTTCACAGCGAGCCGGGACGTCGTGTCTGCATGCCGCAATTCTGACACTGTTCTTTCCCGTGTCCTTTGTGTCAGACGGCCGCCGTCTCCACAGCATGCGTTGCCTAATCTGTTTTCTCCTCCCTAATTGGTTCCAGCGTGAATCTGTGTCTTATTTCATATTTTAATAACAATGTTTTTTCCTCCCTTTTTGTGGTCATTGTGTTGGTCTCTCCCATTGTAATGGACCAAAGATTGGACTGGGGTTATTTCAGAACCATTCCATCTCTGAATTGAGTGGAAATTGTATTTCCAACCTCATCATTACGACACTTTTTTGCTTATATTTGTTGGTATTACGGTTTTAGCCTCCCTAGCATTTTAAACGTAAACGTCTCCATGTCTTCGTGAATTTCCCCACTTTTTCGCAACTGCGTCCACGCTAGGAAAGTAGCGGTTAGCCGATAGCCGATCCTTGAGGAGGTTCTGGCGACGCACAGCGCCGTACTGTGGTGCCGCACCCTTCATAGTGTTTCAGGGGGTCCTGTGGTTCGGGCCCGGTTCGGGTAACTCCTCCCCACCCCATGCTCACCGCCCATCTATTCCAGGCCGCCTCACCGCGCGCGGAGGGCGCCAAATCCCCGCTCAGACGCCGCAGAGACCAAAGCACGCTGTCCAGACTCTTCAACCTGGTGAGAGCCACCCTGCCACTGCTTGGAAACGGCAGAGGTCCACTCTGTTCATTTCTCTCTCTCACTGCGTGGCCTTGAACTGACGGCCATTTCCTTTGTGTGTCTTTATCTGAATGCCGCAGTGATTCGATCAGCGGAAAGGAGTGAGTAGCGAGCAGTGTGTTTGTATCCATTCCTGCAGAATGGAGCGCAGATTGTTGGCCCTCACAGACCATGTTCATTTTGTTAATACATCATTGATATGCTTTTGAAATCCTTGTCACCACTTATCATTAACAGGCTTACTTTCGATATTTAGTAGTGCCACATAGGAAAACTTCTAAAGGGCTAAGCTATTATCTTACGCTTTGTTCTTCATTGTTTGCCAGTTCTATTACGTTGCAATATTTATTTGATGCTGACATTAATTACATTTCCCAAACAAAACAAAGTTATCTACCTCAATCTGGTTTGAGAGTTCACCTTCCAAGTCCAAGAGATCCAACCGAGTCCTGAAATATGAGGTTTCTGACAATCAAAACGATCTCTCCTAATTGACCTTCTGGTGTTGCCTTCAAAGTCAAATTATTGGAGAACATCGTTCTCTTGAACCAGAGATTTTCCTCTTGCCTTTCGAGTGTTGATAGTAGATTACATGCCGATTGATGGCTTTCTTCACCTCCTTCTCCTGCCTTCTCCTACACTCCCCATCGCCCTTATCTTTTCCCAGGGAGAAACCAAGGCCCGCCTTCCCCCTAAACGCTGGAGCACCATCTTCTAAGATCTCCACCGACAACCAAGACCTGGATCCACCTGAGACAGGGGGGCCGAACCCAGGGCCGAGCGACGGAGATGAGGGCTGCATTCAGGATGGACTTCGAGACCTCAACAAATGCTAACCATGATGCTAACGCTAACTAAAACAAAGCTCACATTAGCAACGCATAACGCGTCAGAAGCTACCGCTGGTGCAGCAACTCTCTGAGAGGAGTGGAATTCAAACGCGACAACCAAACTTAAGACATGGTTGTTTTTCTTTCTTGTTCTTCTTATAATCCTTAGGGTTAGTGGTGTTCATTCCCTGTGTGTTCCATGTTCAGCTTTGTGCGGTAACGCTATTAGCGAGACTTTGTGCTGTAAATCCTGCGCCATAGACCATGTTCGTGAATCGTCCAAGCATCTAAGGCTAGTGTTGTTGAGTGTCTACATTCAGGTGTTTGTTTTGCTACCTGTATTGTGTTCCCTGGTGTCCACCTTCACTTTAGGAGTATATGAGTGATTGCGTTCTGTGCTTATTTTTTATGACCCCTCACAAGGTTTTTCACGGTTAATTGGTTTTATTGTACGTTTTGTTTTTGTTTGTTTGTACGTTTGTATCTTGAGTGTATTTGGAATCACCTGTTTTCTACGATAAATGTTTGATGTGACATAATGCAATTGAAAAAAGACAAGAACACTATGCAAAAATGGTATTCACTGTATAATATTTTAATCCTTGTATTTTTGTAAGTCACACTGTTTTGTAACTAACAAAATCTGTTAGGCCTGTTTGCATCTTGCTTTTGAAACTTTCTTGTGGAAATAAAAATGAATGCCCTTCCGAAATGCACTATTATTACATAATTACAGAGGGTTTTATTGAGAATGTAGCCTAATGAACACAACCAAACTAATTTGATACTATTTTAGTGCTTGTTTGAATGACATTCAGGTGGTTTTGAGGTAGAGCCAAGACCGTGATCGGTGAAGGTCAGAGAGTAAGTTGATAAAAGGTCAAAGCATGAACAGTCTGCTTGTATTGATCCATGGATGAGGTGTAAGAAGTTGATATTGAGTGTTGGAGTTAGGAGTTACTGAAAGACAGACACGTTGCTTGCCAATATCCAGTGGAAATGTTTTTGTTTTTTTGAGTGTGCATTGATTAATTGCGTTACTTTTCACGTTTGTACACAGGTTACTTTTGTGTGTTTGGTCCCTGCAGTTGAGGGAGCAATAAACTCATTAAGAAACAAACTTATTCTGGAGTATTTTGTGGTCGATGTGGACTGCTCCAAAGATGCTGTACACGAGGAGTCTTGTAAAAGCATAGGCCTACTAACATCACAACTTCACCCAAATCAAAATGGTCGTTCCCTTAACACGTTCTACTGATTAGAAAACATTCTCTGCATGACGAGAAAATCTAATGGATATGCAGTTATAATAAAAAATAAATATTGCTTATATATTGAGTACAATACAACCGATAGGCTATCGTTTGAAATTAAAGTAAAACACTGACTTACGTCCATCTGCACGTCAATTGGAGTTTCCTTTCACTTCCTCCAAACTAAGGCACCATACGGAGAACGGCAATCACCACATTAGAAAAATATCCAAGTATAGTCCATTGTGTGCGCACACTGCAAACGCTCCCTCCATGGAAGGGATTTATATTCAGAGCTGAGTCATTGGAATTATGGATGTTGGTTAATAGTTAGCATGGGGATACAAATATTAAAACATCGGTACAAACCGTTGAGTGCCAAGTTTCTTTCCGAAGTTTGCCCACGCGCAAGACGTGACGTAGAACCCTCAGCACACATATAACCGTTTTGTTTTGGTGATCACAAAATACTGGGCTAATTTCGTATTCCAGTTGAACATTTCTTTGTATCAAAGGTTTTGGCCTACACCAAACTAGCTTCAGCACTTTCTGAAAGTATTGGCGCTATGATAGTATTGGGTAAGTAGAACCATTTTGACTTCAACGGTAATATATTGATGACGGGTGAGGTAATAAAAGGTGTAGGCCTATAAAGTACGACCTATTTCATTCCCGATGACTATCACAGAGAAACGCATATAGTGGTCTATTCATGGTCAGAGCCCAGTTCTTTCAAACGAAAGGCCATGCCCTTTTCAGGGTTTCAATGTAAGTTTATCCATAAACCGTCTCAGGTCCTTCCACGACCTTAGTAGACCTTGTAAGGCGGCTTTAAACAGTCCTTCCTTTCCTCTTATATCTGATCCACGCAGCTCCTTTGATGCTCGCATCGTCACCGTTCCCTTTGAGCTGAAAAACGACATATAGAACTTCTGTCTTCTGGGAATTGCATACATCAAAACACATCATGTACTCCCCACCTCCTCCATATCCTTTCTGCTGATTACTTAATGCCTGAGCTTGTTTCCATCACGTCCGCAGATTACCATCTCTAGTTTCCGACGAGGTTCGCTGGATGTCTTGGCCAAGGGAGACCTCGTGTGTTGCCAAGGAGATCTGCGTCAATGATGTGTACAGTTGGACTGGAACATAACAGGTTTTTTTTTAATTTTATTATTTATTTTTCAACGTGGACAGTGCACGAGAAGGCCGTGTCTTTAAGCAAGTATTGTGCAAACTGTGTTTAATTTAAAACGGCGTACATTCACAACGGTGGTCCATAAAGAACAATATAAACTTCATAGAAAGACATTTTATAAATCCAACAGGACACTTTACAATCAACAGAGCAAGCAAGGGGTGTGGTGTGCTGCTGGTTGTTTGGTTCACTGCAAAACAAAACACTGTTACTGTCCAAACACTATTAAAGGGAATTTAATTATTCAGCTTGAACCGGTGCTCCCATCAAAAGTACTCATTTGCTCGCATTCAGTCCTATTTATATTTTATAACTCAAGACGTACCGGTACAATTCCACAGCTTTCAACAAAACAAAGAACACAACAATGTTGGCATGATTTCAGAAATGATAGTGGACTAAAGACAAATAAATAGATTTTCCGGGATTCTCGGGGACACCCGGAATAGGCGGGGATGTGCAAACAAGTTCCTACAAATGGAGGTGCTGTGAGGTGGGCTGTACAGCACGCGGGTCTCAGCTGAAGCCCTCACTGGCCTCCTCTTTGAATACATGCCCATGCAGGAGCCTCGACTGAGACCGCAGCTCGTCCATGATGCCCGCCACGCTCCCCATCAACCGCCCCCCGCCGCCGCCGTCTCCCCCCGCCTCCCCGCTGAAGTCCGCCTCCTCCACCTTCACCTGGCCCGCCAGCGCCAGGAACGCTTCATGGCCGTGGTCGAAACCGAAGCCCGCGTAGGCGCCGCCGGCGTCTTCCGTCGCCATCGCCGGTCCACTCATGGCGCCTCCCGTGGAGGAGGCGGCGGCGGCGGACGAGGAGGTGTTGTTATTGTTGTTGCCGGTGGCGGCCAGCCGTTCGCAGCGCGCCTGGTGCCGCAGGAAGCTCTCCCTCCAGATCACCTTCTTGCCGCACAGGCCGCACTCGTAGGGCCTCAGCCCGCCGTGGGTCTTCAGGTGCTTGGTCAGGTGGTGCTTCATCTTGAAGGTCTTGGCGCACACGGGGCAGCCGAAGGGCCGCAGGTTGAGGTGCTGCATCTTGACATGGCGGTCGCGCATGCTCTTCAGCGTGTAGGCCTTGCCGCAGTGGCAGAAGTGCACCTTGCCCGTGTAGGGGGCGCCGGCGAGCGACAGCGAGGAAGAGGACGACGGGGTGGGGGGCGAAGCGGGGCCGAGGGGGAACTGGGAGATGGCCGGGGAGAGTGGGCGGCTGGGCGTGGCCGAGGCCGAGGCGGCGTCGGCCTGTCCGGTGCTGGTCGAGGGCCAGGCGAGGCCGAACTCGGCGTGGTGGTCGGGGGAGGCGGGAACCAGGGGCCGCTGGGAGACCTGGCCCGTGCCGTCCTGGATCTCGTCATAAGTCTTCCCTTCAAAGTGACCCTCCGCCGCCAAGTGCTCAAAGTCCACCTCGGACTCGTCCTCCTCCTCCTCCTGCTGATCCTGGGGCCTGGACTCTGCTTGGGACCAGGGGCTCGCCTGCCACGGCATCCGAGGCGAGGGCTCCAAATGGGGGGACGACGAAGTCATTCCATTGTCGGATCCGCAAGTGCGGACCATCAGGGAGGTGTCGCTGTGTTCCCTGCTCTTATCGTCCTCTGGCCTGCCTCTGGCCTCGGCTTGTCCTGCTGCCTCTCCATCGCTGGTCTGGCCCTGGGAATCTCCTGAGACACAATTTGAAAATATGGTTGCCATTTTTTAACCTGATGATTCTGAAGGGTGGATTTTCATGTTCAATAATTAGGAAAAACCAAAACCAATACAATACAAATTTCATACAAAGCAATAAACTCAACTCACACAAAATGATATATTTATTTTGTGCCCAGATTATTCCAATAAAGAAGCATTTTAGAGAAACAGATTTTGAAAGCAAATCATTTGTATTTTTACCTGCGTGTCCGGGCTGTGCACATCTGTCCCTCCTCCCCACCACGTCCTCTCCAACCCCTTCATCAGCCTCCATTCCTCCTCTCTCCACCTTCCGACTCTCCTGCTGCGCTGGTGGTGCAGGGGCGAGCTCAGGCACCTCCAGCCCTTCCCGGCTCCGATCCATCCTCTCTGGAGCTGCACCCCTCTGATGCAGCCTCACTCTCTGCCTCAACCCCTCCAGTCCACACCCTCCTGCAGCTGCTGCTCCTCCCACCTGAGAGCCGTAGTGTCCATCGGCGTTCGGCAGAGCGTCTTTCGTGGTGGCGGCTGTCAGCCAGACCTCTTCACAGCCGGCATAGTCGCCGTTGTCCCCGTAGCTCGGCAGCGAGAGCCCCAGCTGGGAGTCAGCGGCCGAGTGGGGCCCTGACGAGGGGCCCCTAGACCGGCCCCAACGAGGAAACTGCTGGGGTCGCCTCCAGGTGGCCAGAGGCGGAAGGGCGTCCGGCTTGCGTTCCCGCCTCCGGCCCTCGCGCTCCACGTACAGACAGTCGGAGCTGCTGGGGGACTGCTGCCTGGAGGACGTCCCGGGCTGGGAGGAGGCGGAGGCCAGGGAGGCGGTGGAGGTGGAGGGGGTAGTGACCCCTGGGTGGGACTCCGCCAGCGGCCGCTGCCTCTTGAGGAGCTCGGTGCACTTGTCCACGATGTGCCACATCTGGAGGAAGCTGGCCACCGTGACGTAGTTGACGATGTCCTCGTGCACGATGCTCAGCTGGCCGGTGTACGCGGAGGTGAGGACGCTCTGGAAGGCCAGCGGGTCCATGACGGAGGGCAGGGATACCATGGTGACGTTCTTCAGCAAAACCTGCCCAGAGAAGAACCCAGCGTCAACATTGAGAGCCCTCTGCATACCGCTCTGCAGGGAGGGCGTCGAGCAGTCGTTTGCATCCAAAGCCACTTCAAAATCCGCTACCCACCTGGTCGTGAAAGTAAGGCGAGGACGCAGCAAGCACACAGCGATGGGCCCTGAACACGTGACCCTGCACCTGGATGGCGAGATCGCAGAGACGGCCCTCCTCGCGCTGACGGTTCAGGTTGTCCAAAACCGCAGAGCGGGCGCCAGGGAAACACACCTGGACGATGAGGCCAGTAGAGGCGCTGGCAGGACTACACAGCTGGTCCATTGTGATAGAGGTCTAAATAGAAAGTAAACAACAAAGTATGTAAACAAATGTGTAAACAAAGTACATATAAAGAACCCTTGTTTCTTTCTTGACTGTGTCAGTTCTTAACGAATATCAAAATTGACCACAAATGTTTGTAGCACAAACGTTGCTGGCGTGTATTTCCCAAGTTGAGTGCAACTGGCCAGATGTTCACACCTGCTGATACTACTAGCCATGTTAAGTTTGCAATGCGTCACATCGGCCCTAGTACAATATATATGATAAATATGCAGACATAAAATGTATATAAACCAATGTCAGAGAATTTTTATTTTGTGGAAAGTATGAGCTAACATCGCACCCATATAAAATGCATTAGGTGCAATCAGACCAGCCAAGTTAGCGGACAGCTAGCTTAGCTATTGCACACCTAAAATGACGATATACCGACAAATTGACTGGAATATGTAATGACATTTTCAATATATCACACAAACGGCTATGGTGCAATGGTCTGTACTACATATTACGTGGTGTCAACTGCAAAAAGCATCCCAAAACACGTAAGGATTACAACTTACCCGTAGCTAGGTAGCTAATGTAGCTGCTCAATATTAGCACCAACACACTCTCATCCTGGGGGGGGGGGGGTGGACTGTGCTATATTCACTTCACAATGTGTTTACCACGAACCCAAACAAGATTATAGCACGAATATTTGTAATAGGAGTGCATACTTTGCGGCACATCAGTGAAATGTGTGTGGCTATTATATGTACATTTGTGGAGAAGACAGTGCGACTCCATGTACAACAACACGCATCGCCCCGCCCATTTCCAAGGTCCGCTTAAAGGGACAGGCACCGTCTCTTCACACAATCGCAAAATATATACATTAATTTTAAGGAGAATCAAATATTCATGAACCGAAGCTGTTGTACATGCTGCTGACCCGTTTGAACGGTGATATTTTTGCCGCAGAACGTAAAGATAATGTTCAATGCATAGCAGAGGGGTGTACGGACTCCACCGTATAGCCTGTCCTCCTCACATGGGGTTGTACCGCAGTGCATCAGCAGCATCTCCTGACATGAGCGACAGGGGTGCAGCTGCACACAGTGTTTTCGCAGTGTGTCAAATGAGAGGATTTATCTGAGAGGCTGACGTCGGGACGTCCATCGGAGGGCGTTTTTTCCGGCTCCTATCTGATGTGTATAGGGCCCCTTCCAGTTTCATCTGCAATGTCAACACGACCCGAGCATCTCTGCGGAGTCGGGGCTCATAGATAGGTCACTGGAGTCGTATTTTTATTTTATTTTTTTAATGGATTTGCGACAGCCCCGGTGACTATCGCTACACGGGAGAGACGGCGTTGTTTTAAGGTTTTTTTTTTTGAATTCCCATAACCGAGCGGAGGAGGCGTTTCTTTGAACGATACACCATCGACACCGTGGGCGTTTGATCCATGATCTGATCGTTTGAGGCGCGATTGCACCGATTTCTCTCCAGTCCATGTTTGTAGCGCACATAGTGTAAGGTGTGTTGGCGTGAAAGCATCCGGTAAATGATTAATGAGCGGCATGTGAATCAACGCGAGGCCTTTGGAATACGCTGGTTTATGCTGTGCTTGAATTGATTACTTCAAACAATTTAATATTAACCCTTTGATGGTGTGTGTGTGTGTGTGAGTGTGTGTGAGTGTGTGATGATAGCTCTAATCTAAGCGGCGTTGTCCTCAGAGGTTATCATCATCTCGATACGAGTCGTATCGGATGGAGCCGCAGGACCAATAGTTGCTGGCTTCATTAAATAGACTATCAGAGCCACAAGATTGAACCAGAAAACCCATTCTGAGTGGGCCTATGAAGTGAACACTTCTCCACTTTGACATCACGTTAACGCACGGTATCGCGAGGTTTGGACGGCAGGCCTTCTCCAGAGGCGTCTGTGACGTAGCAACGCATGGTACTGCTCCCACTGATGCAAACTTGCTGATTTGAGCCAAATAATAATCAGGTGCAAGTTTGAGAGTGAGGTACAGGTGCTTTATGACACACGCTTACAAAATAGGCCGTGTGACGTCGAAAGATAGAAATAAGCACAAACTGTAGTCTTCCTCCGAAAGCACTACAAGCAGCACTGATAAGGTGGACGGTGGGCTCCGGTTGGTGTGAGGGACGTTAGCACAGGAACTCTGAAACTCAAGTCTTTCCGATTTTTTAAAATCCTTTTTTGAAACTCCTGAATAGTAGGCATTTTATTTTTGAAAATGGGCGCAAACCTAATATCACTGGAACAAGTCATCTTTTTGCTGCTATGCAGTCTTTGTGGTGAGTATTTTAATAATTCAAAAACATTTGCATATTATGACGCCTTTAACACAGGTATCGATTTCATTCGTGGTATCGATTTCATTTTTTCCCCCTGCACGTTTTGTTTATTATTTATATTTATGAAACTTTGCATTTTTTATTGTTCTGTTGACGGCTAGTGGATGTGGTGAATCGTGACGTGTTTTGGTGATGAAACGGTAGACACAAATATTGACTTATGGAGATCCTCCTTGAGAAATGAGCGGTAGAATTCAATGGAAAGATGCACTTCCTTACAGTCTCCCCCCCCCCCTCACTGTCTCTTTCCACGTCTCTCCACATATCCCCCCCTTTCCCTCCGTCTCCCCCTCACTCCCTGTCTGTCTCCATGTGTCTCCCTCCCCCAGTGGGGATGTGTCGAGGAGCTTGTGCCGAGGTGGACTCGGACACCGAGGCGGTGGCGGGCGAGGGCTTCAAGCTGGGCTGCATCTCCTGCAAGAGGCGCAGCGAGGTGGAGGGCTCAGCCACCGTGGACTGGTACTTCAAGGGCAAGGGGGAGATCGACTTTGTGCACGTGAGTGGTCCACAGTAACACACACAC
>JAOPJJ010000093.1:1171953-1187019 GCA_027122795.1 Enchelyopus cimbrius | reverse complement strand
GCCGGCGCCTCCGGGCTGCCCTGGCGCTCGGGCGGCGCTGGGAGTGGGCTCAGGGCGGACAGCGGGCTCAGCGAGGGGATGATGGCGGGCAGCGAGATGTTGAGGATCTGCAGGCCGGGCAGGTGGTTCCCGTGGGGTCCCGTGGTGCTCTGGGACCCGGGGCCGGCCGCCACAACCTGCAGACCCAGGGTGGCATTGAGGGTGAGCCCCTGACCGACGCCCAGGCCGGCGCCCATGAGGTTGAGGGTCTCCAGCCCCACCGACTGGAGCCCCTGTGCCTGCAGACCGGACACCTGGCCCAGGGGGAAGCAGGGCATAAAGCCGCCCACGGGGTCCTGCACCACCAGGGGCATGGACCCCGGGGGGCCGTCCTCCCTGTGCGGCGGGGAGCAGGTGGCGCCCAGCAGCGGGCTGGTGGTCCGGTGAATGACGCTCATGGCCGGGATGGTGAGCTGGACCGGGCCGGCCTGGAGGGGGAAGAAGGTGGAGTACCCGGCCAGGCCCGCGGGCACCAGCTGGATCCCCCCGATGGGAACCATGCTGCAGGGGGAGCGCGAGGGCTGCTGCGAGTGCAGGGGCAGGTGGCTGAACAGGTGGTGGGTCTGGGCCTGGGCCCCGGGTCCTGCCGGCTGGGCCAGGCCGTGCAGGGGGAAGTGCATGGAGCCCTGGGGCGGGAAGGAGGACGTCTGGGTGCCACGGTCCACCGGGAGGCTGGACTCCGCACGGATGGGGGGCGACGCGGTGGGAGGGGCCAGCGAGCCCTGCTGATGAAAAAGAATAAAGGAGAAGAAGAGAAGGCAAAATGAATCCTATTGGCTTAAATCACATTTTGCCATCTGTAATAGGTTGATTGGCGTTTGAAAAAAGACCACAGGGGTTCCCCTTTGTGTTTTTTCGTTTCGGGACCAAAAAATATAAACCTCCCATATTCACACGACGCGTCTGGCAGCAACCCCAAGTGCAGCAACGTTGAAACCAGCGCTATGCGCCCCCCCCTAGGCTGAGTTACGGACCCATCTCTGATTGGGCTTTGAGAAAAGACCACAGTGGTACCCCTTTGTGTGTTTTTCAGGCCAAACAAATCTAAACTTCCCATATTCGCACACCGTGTCCGGCACACCCACCCGAGTACAGGAACGTTGAAACCAGCGGGACTGAGATACGGACCCATCTCTGATTTGGGTTTGAAAAAAAGCCGGAAGGGGTACCCCTTTGTCTTTTTTTCAGTCCAAAATAGATAAATTGCCTTGCAAATCGCACCCTGTCTTCGGGACACTAACTAGTACGGTTATGTCTGAACCAGCGACATATTTACAGACAGACAGACAGAAAGGGGGTCTCACCTGGCCGAGCTTGGACCCCTTGCTGGGCCCAGGCGGGCTGGGCGGCCCCTCAAAGTCAGGGTAGTCGATGGACATCTGCCTGCAGGGCGACACGGGGCTCATCATGTGGACCGAGTCCGTGTCCGAGGCGTGCTGGTCAGCCGCGGGGCCCCCGAGGGCCGGTGGGGACAGCGGGAAGGGGCCCAGGCTGGAGCAGGACCCGGAGATGGACATCTGCTTGTACAGGGACACCGGGCTCATCATGGCCACCGAGGACTCGGAGTAGCGGTCCGGGGGGGGCAGGTCCGGTTCCGGGCCGGGTGCCGGCGCCGGCGCGGCATCCGAATCGGGTAAGCGCATGGAGCTGATGGACATCTGGGCCAGGAGGGCGCTGGGCGGGATCTCGGCCGGGCCGGGGGGGAAGTGCTGGGGGCTGGCGCTGACCGACGGGTTGGTGGACAGGCCCGACTCCTCTTCCTCCTCCTCCTCCTCGTCGTTGTCCTCGTCATCGCCGCCATCCGAGTCGTCGCCGTCCGAGTCCTGGCGGTCCGAGCTGCCGGCGTGGCCGCGGTCCCCTGCTGGAGGAGCGCAGGACAACGGTCGGTCTATGGTGCTCGAACCCCCAAATGTAGTGTGAACATTAAACCCCAGATCTTCAGTGCAGAGGCTCAGCGAGAGCAATAATAATACTAATTTTACTAAACTTAAACTTTAAAATATATCTTACCATAACTATATATTTCAATCATTTACAGTATATTATTTGTATTGTTTTTATTGTGTATGTATTATTGTATATCCGTCTGGAGATCTGTCTGTCAGATTTGTCTGTTTCAAAAACAAAATCCAATGTACCACTTGCTGTGATAATTCCAAGCTTAAAGGTTCTGGGTTCGAAACCCGAGTGTCCTTGTCTACCTGAAGTCCATAACCCTTGAGCAATGTCTACCGTTTGTTTTGGTAAATATAAGCTCCTTAATGTCCCGTTTTTATCCTCAATTAAAGTTGTTTTGGTAAACAATTCCTTAATGTCCTATATTCGTCTTCAATGGGAGTTGTTTTGGTAAATAAAAGCGCCTGGCCACTGGCCAACCAGCACCGAGTTCAGGCGGATCAACAACAAACTGCTGGAGCAGCGCTGAACGAACCCTTCCTCATCAGTCATTCCAATCATGTGTCCCACATGATGAGGAAGAGGAGGAGCAGAGCCCCCCATCCCCGAGGTGCGCTATTAAGTGAAATAATGTGGCGTTTCAGGAGCGCTACTCTTGTTCCACACCCCGGACCACCCTCTCCATGCCCCCAGATCTCCCTCCGGGCTGAACGCAGAAAGAGAAACAGTTCTCCCTCAGAGACGAAGATGAGCTTCGAGGCACCCCCCACCCCCCCCCCCCCACCATCCGTGCTCCATGTCTCTCACGCTCCCCTTCGTTCAATCTCGTGCTGCTGCTGCTAAATTTAGACGCAGCAATTTCCTGTGTCTAAACGCAGCGCGACGCCCACGTGTGCGCGGAGTGAGCGGGAAGCGGGAGGCCTGATTTAGAATCTCTAATTAGCCGCCGGCAGGGCTATTGATCCGCTAGCAAGCCGCGCGGCGCTGTCCGTTGCCAGGCTCGTTAGCGGAGGAGCTGCTTAACGAGGAGAGAGCGTCTCCTGTTGTTCCCCCCCGCCGTGGGGGGGCCGGGTTGGGGGGAGGGGGGTAATGTCAGTAAACTATCGCGGCGCACACGCTCGACGCATAACAACTCGTTAGCGACCCGCTGGCCAAGGCCCGTTTGACAGTTTTATCGCACGGTACCGTTTATTGTTTTGTTTTTGGGGCTAATGACCACTTGGGTTGGCAGAGCGCGCCTGGTGTGCTGGCGGCGTCCTGGGAGGTGCGGGGGGGAGGAGGAGGAGGAGGCAGCAGCGGGCGTACGTACCAGAGTCCTCGGCGTCCAGGTCGTCGATGAGGCCCACCGGCACGCCGATCTCCAGGCACTTCTTGCTGTGGGCCTTGGACTTCATGTGCTTGGTGAGGTTCCCTGCAAACGAGGCAGGACGTTAGACGAGGGCCGGACGATGAAACAATCAACGGATCGACAGGGTTCGGAATTCGACCGGGTCCAGATCAGGGGGGAGCTAATGGGACAAAAGGGAGGCGGCCGAGAGCTCCTCGTGTTTTATATTATGAGCAACATTCAGGCATTCATAGCTGATCTCCACTGAATGGAGATCAGGGAGTGGAATAAGCTTATTTGGTATGAACATTAACAAAATGTTAAGATCTAGCACTCGCACTAAATCAGCATGTGCGTGTTTTTGTATGTATGATTTTCATTGACATTTTTATGCGTCAGCTCACACTAAATGTAATGAGTGAATCTTGCATTTTTGTTTAACCTTAAGCCAGCCACTCATAACCACTGATTTTGCGAGTGGAGCTAAGTGACCGTGGGCACAGTTGGGCGAAGTGACCGACAGCGTGGTAGCGGTCAGGTTAATGGTCTGGCAATGAGCAAGGCATCAGGGAAGTGTGGTGCTGAGGGAGGGGGGATGTCAACCTTTAAACAAGCCTGCATAGTTTCACTCAAACTAGGTCTTCCAAGTGGGTGAGGACCTAACAGATGCAGAAAGTGGGTTTACATAAGAGAACGTTCTCCCTCCCTCTCTAGCCCTATCTCTCGGCAGGCAGGCTGTATGCAATGTGCAAAGTATCCGGTGAAGACATTGCTGAAAGGAACGTGGGATGCAGCGCATTCGCAGGGCCGCGTGGGAAGGAAGTTCAGCGAGGAACAGTGAATCATAGCGGGCGGAGGGATGCAGAATCAAACAGAGATGTAGGTAGAGGAAGTCACCGCAGCAAAACGGCTTTTTCACTGCAGTGAATGTTAAGAGTTAAATCTATATTTAGGTGTGTACCATAATGGTACATTGGACTCATCATACAGGAAATGTGAGTCACCGATAGCTTTGATGCAAAGCCGATGTTGCAAACGACTTTTCCTTTTTAATCCACATTCGGAGGCACAGGTCTGTGATAAAACTCCTAACTTCTCATTTGGAGTTCAGAGCACAAAATGAATATTAAAGCTGGATATTGTAAGATATTCCTGTTTTCAGTTTGATTTCGAGGGTTCCATGTCTAGCACTCCAATGGGGGAAGGTCAGTGAAGGGTCCATAGAGTCTCCTCAGTCTACAGTGCCCTTTCGATGAAGACTAGTGGTTCTTCCCCCTGGGCTCACCTTCTCACCGACGCCGTGGATAACCCCCCCGGGATGAGAACATGTCAGCCCTCACCTTTGGTCTTGAAGGAGAAGTTGCAGTGGATGCAGTGGTAGGGCCGGACGTCTGAGTGGGTGCGGATGTGTTTCCGCAGCATGCTAGGCTTCTTGCAGCGGATCCCACACTCCTCGCAGATGTACTTCCCCCGGCCTCGGCCGCGCACGTACACATACTCCTCGTTAGACTTGAACCTGGGGGAGGGATTTTAAATAATAATACAATCACATAAGTCACTTTATTCTTTTGACACAGTTCTAAAGTTCTTAAGTATTGAAATGATCTATCGTAACTATGGTAAATATGCAATTTGTTTGAACTTCTGCATCGACAGTTCTACCAAGAATAACTTTCTTTGTGCATTTTAAATACATACAATCAAACAACTGAATCGGTTTTATGGGAGGTCTGTATTGTTGTCTTACCCGCCGTCAAATATCTTCACCCTTCGCGGTTCGGCTTTGGCTGCCATGTCCTTATCTGCCTCCACCCCGGCCTGGGTCTCCGGCTGGGCCACGCTCACGTTTTCCACTGCTTTCGTCTTCTGGGATAACAGCAGCTGCTCAGGAAAACGGATAGGGGTCAACAATTGCAGCGTATTTACACATTTAGACACACACAAGCCTCAATGTTTTCGGCTCAAGAGACACAGGTTGATACTCAACAATGACGACAAGTTGTTTGTTTTCCTTACCATGGACATGACGTCCTTCAGCCCGCTCGAGTAGGACAGGATGTCCGATTTTCCGCTGGTCCTTATTGCAGAGGTGTAGTGCATCTTCTTGGAGCACTGCTTCGAGTCGAAAAGGGACATGACCACCTTGGTGGGGAGGCCCAGGGGGTTGGGGTTCTTTGGGCTGATAGTCCAGGCAGCGTAAGCGGAGGTCTTCTCGTCGGTCTGGGGAACGTGCAGGGGCTTCCTCTTCATCAGGAAACACCAAGTGAAGGTGGTGGTGGTCTTGAGGCTGGGGAAGGACAGGCGGTGGCTGTCTTTGGTGTTGACCACGGACGTGGACGAGGTCAGCTTCACCTGGCTGCCGTGGAAGCTGGATGGTCTGATGGGGGATTTTGCCGGAGTCCACCTCTGTTCCTCAACCTTGTCCTGAGGCTTCAACGAGTTACTGGTTGTGATGGAGGCGGTCTGGCTGAATGCACTGCTCGCCTCCCGAGGAACTACAGTGGTTTCTTTGTCTGGTCCAGTGCTGTCCGGCGACATTGGTTTGCAGTCCTCAGTAGCCTCAGAGTCCTTTGCAGCTTTGTCTTCTGGCAAGGGCAGTGCTTCCGTTTCGATGGGACTATCCGCTGGCTCCGTGGTGCACACCTGTCTGACAAGCGTAAGCTTCCTCTGTCGCGTGACGTCGGCCATTTTGGAATTAAGGAAGTTGACCGACCGGCCGTCGGTGAGACAAGCGACGCCGTGTTCGTCCTTGGCCCGCTTTTGGTGCTTCTCCATGTAGATGTCCAAGCTGTTGGCAGGGGAGAGCATCCGCTTGCTAGAGGCAGTGGGTTCCGGTTGAGGACACAGTGTAACTGATGCCAGCTTCTGTGTGCAATGTAGAGACCCGAGAGAAGATTGCTTCTCAACCTGATGGCTCTGAGAGCTGCTGACGGTCTGCGTTTGAGCTCTATCCATGTTGACCTTTGGAGTCGTATAAGGATCATTATCAACACTCTGAGTGGATGGATGGCTGTTTCGCTTGGCTAAAGATGAGACAGGGTTCATTTGCTCATGGGTTATCAGAATCTGTGGCAATGGGGCAGCAACTGGTTGGCTCTGGCTAAACGAGTTCCTTTGCCCTCCTCCAGGGAAAACTTCCTGCTGTGTCTTGATCTCAGGACCGAGTTGCTTGTCTTGAGCCATATAGACATTTTGGAGTACCTCTGAAGACTTTGAAACACTCAAATTAGTATTGGCAAGTGGGATTGTTAAAATAGGCATTGTCATCTGATTTCCCTGCGAGCTGGAAAAGGAAAATGTGTGGGATGCTTTCAGGGCAGAGCATTGCAATTGGTATTTCGGCACAAAGCTTTTCCTTTCCTCGGATTCAGATGATTGAGAGAAGGTACTTGCACGATTAACCACAATCTGGCATGGAGGAGGTGGTAACTTTTGACATGTTTGCACCCTGGACGTTTGATGCCAAGGGTGGGGAAGTCCATATATCTGAGGCTGTTGAGTTGGGCTACCCAAATTAATACTTTGCACCATTTTCTCAGTAATTGTTATGGGTGTATCAACCAGTAATGGTTGAGCAACATGACCTTTGTTGACAATATTAGTATCTTGAGGTCTATGGTGAATGAGTGGTTTAACGTTGGATAAGGCCAATTTCTCCAGCGGGATAATCGTCTTCCTTTGGTGCTGCGGAATCTCCGGGTTGATCTTTAAAGACATCTGCCGAACCAGCGGGCCTCTGCGCCTTTCAATCAGTGGCACCTGTGAAACTTGAGAGCCTTGAGTACTTCTTGGCTGTGCGGCTGGAGACAAGGACCTCCGGGGAGACACATTGGCACAATCAAAGGACTTGCTACGGTAGTCACATGAAATCTCCACCGAGGGCTGCGTACAACTGATCTGTTCGGACGCAGCTCGCCTCATTACACCAGGTACCCCTAAAGTGTTGAATGCTGTTGACAGCCCTTGTGGTTCTTGGACAACAGTGACACACTCTCCACGGGAAGGGCTTTCAGACCTGGCAGCTTCTTCCCTGTCGAACGAGGCTGAAATACTGGAGCAGCGTGATAGACTGCTGTCCCTACTGAGGCTCCTTGAGAGGCTGGACTCATAACTGGATTCTCCCGACGACTGCTCCATTTGAGCAAGCCGAATTCGCTTCTTTTTAGGTGGGAGTTTTTCTGCTGGTACCTTGGATAGACTTTCACTTCTCTGGGGCCAGTTGAAGGATTCCGTTGGCTTCTCCGTTGGCTCAGTGGTCTGCGTTTCATGTTCCCGGTCAGGCTCCTCTGTGACAAGGATCTCTGGGACCTGGATGTTGTTTTGACGGACCAGTCGAGACTGGTGCACAGGGGTAGTGCTGCCAACAGAAACAGCTACAGAGCCGTCAGCACTGTTCTCCCGTTTTCCATAGTCCACACTCTTGGGCTGTGGCATTTTTTCATGGTGGCCCTCAAGTGACACATTCTCTGCTTCTGGTTTGGTCTTGCTTTGGACATGTTTATTGTCAACAGGTGATGTCCTGTCAAATGATTCGGATGTCTCGAATGAGTTCGGTCTGCTCAGTGAGTTGGTGTGTCTGATGACCGAAGTGCCACTGCCCTGTCTCTGCAGGTCTCCTCTCTCTTTAGCAGAAGTGCTTATCTGGGCCTCTCGGATTGGTGACAACCTGGAGTCTGAAGGATCTATACCTCTTGCTACAAGTTGGATCTGAGGTAGTTGTGCTTGGTGGCCTTTGGGCTGTATGTCCCCTACAACCCCGCGAGAATTGGAAAATGTCTGACCTGCCACAGTGGCTGCCAACTGACAAGATTCAAAGCTGACAGAACAAGGAGGAATAACGTCCGTCGGTGATTGATCGTCATCATCTCCAACGCTCTTCATTATCCGCCTTTTTCTAATCGAGGTCTGCTGGTCCAGGGCACCTGAGGGCCCTGATAACCTCGGGGCAGGGGGCTGCACCAAGGTCACCTGGAAGACATCTTGCTCATGTTCTTTAACCGTGACCGGCTTGTTTTTTGGACCGTGAAGCTCGGAGCAGTAGAACTTCTTGTGATTTTCAAAATTCTCGAGCTTTCTGTACCGATTCCGACAAGTCTCACACTCATACATTGTGCTTTTGGTCTGCATTAGCCTTCTGCTCTTGTCCTGACCATGCTCAAAAGACCTGCTTCGTTGCATCAGCTCTGTGGATACATTGGAGCCAAGATAGCCTTCATCCATTGAACGGACTGTGGGGATATTGTGCTTTTCATGCGTGGTAAAATCCTCAACTGCCACTTGCCTGACTAAAGTGCGGGAATGAATAGCAGGGTTTGGGGTAGTTGGGGCGGAAGAAAATACGTCATCATTCAAAGAACCAATCTTGTCGTCAAACGACTGGCAGAAGCGCAAGGGGTAGGGCTGTGGGGCAACATTCATTGGAAGTGCAGAGTTTCCAGGTGTTGTTGGCATTGAGTTACTCCTCGTGATTGGTAAACAATCCATGGGCGGATACTGAGAAGGGACAGACAGAAGAAATACTGGCTTTGATTTATCTGTGGGGGTGAATGGAGACTTGGGGATATCAGAACTGGAACTTGACCTTCTCCCAATGGGTTTGAGGTCAAACTGAAAAGAGTCTTTGAATATATACGACTTTGGGGAGTCTATGCTCCCTCTCCTGGAAAGAGAAGTCCTTCTCGGTTTGACACTGTCTAGCTGCGTGTTATCCACCACAGCCTCGTTGTCCGATATTAACTTTGAGATCCTCTCCTCTAAAGAGAGTGCCTTTGTTTCCAGTGGTGGTCGCATCATGTGTCCCACTGTGGCTTGTGTCTTTTCCTCAGAGACATGCATCACTGTGGCAACCACAGGGGAGACATTCGGGACACTGATCCTGGAAACATCTGTGTCGGTCGGAGGACTTATCTTTACGAATGCGGTCGGTGGACTCATTGCCTGGTCCGCACTTTCAGAGCGTGAGAAGTAGCCAGAGTCTGTGCTTCCCAAGCTGCGTGGACTGAGCAGGCACTTGGCCTGTTGCTGCTGGGAGAAGTCCGTGGCTTGTTGCCTCTGAAGTTGAGCGTGGCTTCCAAACAGTGGAGACTTGCACTGCTGGTCTTCGTCTTCGCTCACCCGGTCCAGTGAGAGATTGCTGCAGTCCACCTCTTTCAAAGAAGACAGGATGGTGAGGCTAGGTCTGTGATTGGCCGTCTGAAACTCTCTTTGCCGCTGCGCGGCTGCCTGCTCCGGCGCCGCATCGGTAGCCCTCGGGCTGTCTGCCCTCAGAGGGGACATGTTCACTGGGTAAACGACCACCTTTGGAAGAGTGGCCGTCCCTTTCGGCTCATAGCCACCGTGACCAGATGCCGGTTTGACCAACTCGTTGAGACTTCCAGACAAGTCTCCTTCCCCGCAGAGGCCTGCCTGCGTGGTTCCTGCGCTGTACAAGCTTGCCTCAGACAGCGCCGTAATGCTGCTTTGGGAGGAGTCGGGGTCCTGGTCCGCAGTGCTACTCTCCCCATCGCTGTCCCCGCTCTCCTCGGCCTCCGAGTGCGTCCCGTCGGCCTTGTCCGACTCCTGGGAGAGGGATCCGCTGCCCCCGCCTGATTCCGATCTGGCGACCAGTCCCAATTTTATGGCGTGAGCGCGGGACTTCCTGTGCTTGTACAAGTTGCTCTTGGTCTTGAACGAGAAGCCGCATGTAACGCACGGGTACGGCCTCTCACCCGTATGGGACCGGATGTGCTTCAGCAGGACGCTGGGTTTGGCGCACGCCCGGCTGCAGTACTCGCACACGTACTTCCCCTGCTTCTTGGTCTTCAGGTCCTTAGCCGCCTGCTCGGCACCCATGTTCAACACTGTGGCCATGTGGATCGGGTTGCAGCCAGGTGTTACCGGGACTTGGATTGTGCTAGGGATGCTGGCTGTGATGGACTGGCACGTATGAACCACTGGCGGTTGGCTTTGCGGCATGGCCTTACACCCTGAAGGAATGGGGGTTTGGGTGACGGTGGATGACCCAGTGTGGAAGCTTATTTGCAAGCCTGGTTTCTCATTGCCGGCAGCTAGGAAATGGGCCGCGTTGTGATGCGTGGGTTGCAGTTGGGTCACATGGGCCGAAGTGGCCGTATTGCCCCCGATTGGCGAACCGATTCCGATCACCTTCCCTTGCGTGTCGACATAATAGGTCTGAATTTGGGAAGCTTGGTTCTGAAGACCAAAGTTGACACTTGCTGGAGTTGCCTTGACATCGGTTCTTGGCTGGACAGGGGCGGTCGGGGACGGTCTGCCAGTGGCTTGGTTTTGGAAGGAGCCCTTCCTCTCCACTAAAGTACTGAAGTCCTGCTCCATGGCCTTGAGTAACACTTCGAGGGGAGCGTTTGAGCTGTAAGATCCCCCCTTGAAGTTAGGGTCACTGCTGTGGCTGCTTCTGCTGCACTCGGGCTGGGACTCGTCTGCTTCGATCTCGGGTTCCTCTCTGCCGGGGGTGGAAGTCCTCGACGGCAGTGCCCGCGGAGAGGCCGTTTCAGGCAGCTTCAGCTCTTCATCGTCGGGGGAAGATGTTCCTTCCGCGGGAGATGCTGATGTAACTTGTTGGGCATACTTGGCGTCTCTGTTCACACGTGGCGACCTTGAGGTGTCGTGCGATGGGCTCTCAGGGTTCGCAGGGCAGGAGACGGTCGCAGTCGCAGTGTCAGAGGATGGCCCTGGATTCGGGTCCGGTGTCTTTGACTGCAGCGGCTTCTTCACTGGAGATTTGGGGATTTTTTTCTGCAGATTCTCTCCCACTATTTTCTTCCTCTTTAAGCCTTTGATGTTGTCAGCATTTCTCCGACTGCTCCCAGATACCCCTGAGGACAACAAGGATACAGGGAGGTGAGCTGAAAACACAATGGGCCACGACAAGCACACTTTTTATGAACAAAAAAGGACATGTTCTATTCCAGAACGAAGAAATATAAGGAAACAAACTGGCAGAAAAGCTTTTGGTTCTTCACACGTGGTTTTGATAGAAACACACACACACAAAAATATATAAAGAATAAATAAATTGTTGTTTCCAGTAACTGCATGGAGCCACTTGCATAACCATTCAATAAACAAATGAAGTCATTTAGTTTAGTTGCAGTGCAGATGCATTACGTAATCGATAAACAAAATGCAAAGCTTGAAAATAATATGGCCCCTCCAGCACTTCAACTGTTATACCTTGGAAAACCAGATGGAAGTTGATCCAAATTAATTCAGCCAGATGAGGAATCGAACCCTCGTGAAAACTGCAACACTTCATTTTAAATTAAGTTGTGTTGCCCCTGGCAGTTTGTTTCCCCTTTGAGAAGGTCTCCTTCTGCTTTTCAGTGCGGTAAGTGTTACGACCGAGAAGAAAGAAAAAAAAAGCGTTTCTGCTCTGCTTAGCCCCCTCCGTGGCCGGGCAGCTAGCATAAAGACCTAGAATTGGCAAAATAGGCGCAGCCCATACTTCGGGTGACATGCAAGACATGGCCACGGCTCCTGAACCGGCTCAGCTGGCTTTTACTCTGAGGACGTGCAATGTCACCCCTGTCATTTCCTTGCTCGTTTGGGTATTTCCCAAGAGGAGGTCAGGATTCCTCCGGTCACAGGCAGAATTAGACTCAGCAAGACCAGGTCTCTTTGCATTAGATAACAGGCGAGGGCACAGGGCTGTTTGCACCGCCCCGCACCAAAAATAGCGTGTTCTGCTGTACAAACATGACGTTGTAAAGTATGACTCAATCCCTTTTTTTTGTTGCAAGAAAGGGTTACTTCTTTTGCAAAAGTGGTTTACACTGGTTCCTTATAAAAAAATGCACCATATGCATTACTAAATATTCATTTATTCATGTCTATTTGAGACATGAGGATGCAGTCTTTTTTTATACAATACAAATCCTATTTTTTAAAAGGTAGATCATTTACACAATTCTCTCCACTCCGTATTGCTTTAAGTGTTTACCTCAGGATGTTAGTGGTAAAGATAGCGAGCGACCGGTCAAGGAGATTACCCTGATGACATCAGCAGCGGCTGTATTTTCAGAGGGGTATTTCTACTCAGCTTTCAGTCTAATTGTTGCCCAATCCCATTACAGGGAAGCCGTCCTTCGAATGCACGGCTTGCTTTCGTCATGAACTTTTTAACTTAATGGTGTTTTGCATTCTGGTTAAGACACGTTCCCAGACATTTTAACACATTCAGAGAACACACATTCGTCGTAGACTAATGCCCTGTTCCGCCAGAAAACACTTTCGGAAAAACGTAACGGAAAAAAGTTATTTGTATTTTCAGGCGCTGGTTATTGGTTATTTGTATTTTCTCAGGCGCTGTGAAGTAAGATGATGCATCCATCACATGTCCTGATGCAGACACAATAACGAAACAATTATGCAACAAGGTTAGCTTGTAGATGGCAACAAAGAGATAAAGTAAAGAGTGTGTACCTCAGTTCATCGTCCCCAACCGCTGCATGTTAATATGACCCCCCCCCCCCCTCTCATCTCCCTCTGGTCCTCAGCTGAGGTTTACTCAGACCATCGTTTACAGACTGCTGAACAGAACGAAAGAGGAGGAACTCCCTACACACACTTTGGAGACGCAGTCCTCCCCCAGTAGTTCCTGTTTGAAAGGAGAACCCAGACGCTTCTGACACACACACACACATCCACACGCGCACACACACACACATGCATACACACACACACACACTCGGGACCCTACCGTTGGGCGAGCCCGTGGGGTCTTTGAGTTCTTTCTGTGCCTCTTCGATTTTATCTGCAACACAAGAACACAGGAGGACACGTTGTCACAACGCAGCACGGGGAGGAGCAGAGGGAGAAGGAGACAGACGTCCAGCAGACAGGAGCAGGAGGAGGAGGAGGAGGAGCAGGAGGAGGAGGAGGAGAGGGGAGAGGCGGGTGTTTTTAAGCGGTGCAGCGGGAGATGCTTCCGACTCGGAGCGATGGAAGGGCTGATGTGGTCCAGACCTCCACCTCCTCCTCCTCCTCCTCCACCTCCTCCTCAGCACGGCAACACAGAGCACCATGGAAACTAACCGGGTCGTGTACTCTCACACACACACACACACACACACACACATAAACATACAGGCACACAAATAATGGCAGGTTCAGAACTACGCACCGCACACGCGTGTGTTAGGGGCAGGATTTGTATGCGTCCTCGTTTCTTTCCTCATTCAGAAAAATATTGGCAGGTCATTAACACACACTCTGAGTTATCGGGGGCCACATACACATACACACACCCTTTAAAGGATGACATCACTTTCTCAGGATTAACCATTGTCACGTCGTCAGCACACACACCAGACCGATAAATAATATATTCACTCGATCATTCACTGCACAATCGCACACACACGTGCACTCACACAGACACACTCGCGCACACACACACAGGCACCCAACAGGCCCTTAAATCATGCTAATCATCGTCCAGAGGGCCCCACGTGACGGAGTAGGTAGGCGCGCCGGGGGGGGGTCAACGAACGTACGAACACCCTCCGAACACCCAACGAACACCCTCCGCACGTCGTCCCCACAGCGACGCCGTGATTAACCGCCCGGGAGATCGCGCTACATGTCTGGGTACCATGTTGGACTTCATTCAGCGTTCACACCACGTCCCCTCGTTCGCCCCCGACGAGCAGGCGAGAGAGAGGGGCGACGACGGTGGTCGAACTCTGCGGGTCAGAACCTGCTTGATTACGAGTGTGTGAGCGTGTTCACGCGTGATACGTTGGTGTGTGAGAGTGAGAGAGAGAGAGAGAGACAGGGAGAGAGAGAACAAAGGAGCGAGAGACACTCAGAGAGAGACAGAGATGAAGTGAGAGAGATAGAGAGATAAAGTAAGAGACAGAGAGAGACAGGCCGAGATGAAGTAAGAGAGACAGAGACAGAGATGAAGAGAGAGAGACAGAGAGATGAAGAGAGAGAGAGACAGAGGGATGAAGAGAGAGGCAGAGAGATGGAGAGAGAGAATTTCTTCTCACTCCTGCAGAGCCTCTTTCACAGGCTGGCTTTTGAAGGAGGTATGAGGGCACACGTGCGCGATCAATGTGTGTGTGTGAGTGTGTGTCATGTGTCTGCATGTGTCTGTGATTCATAACACATGTATGCACCTGTGTCTACTTGCATATGGAAAAACCCATGAACACACACACACACACACACACACACACACGGGTGGTCAGGACCAGGCAGAGCCTGTGAAACACGGTGTCACCCCCACCCCCAACCCCCCTCTTCCCCACACATGGAAAACTCTAGGAGATGGAAAAACTGAAAAACAGACGCGTTTTATACGTAGAGGAAGAGAGAAAAAAGAACTCGGGGGTGTCATTCTGGTACCAGTTCGGTCCCAGTCTGGTACCAGTTCGGTCCATGTTTGGCTTCAGTTTGGTCCCTGCTAACTCCCCGTTAGCTCTATGTTAGTGCTCTGTTAAATCCCTATGAGTTCCATGTTAGCTCCCTGATGGTTCATGGTTAGCCCACGGTTAGCTCCCTGATGGTTCATGGTTAGCCCACTGTTAGCTCCCTGATGGCTCATGGTTAGCCCACTGTTAGCTCCCTGATGGTTCATGGTTAGCCCACTGTTAGCTCCCTGATGGTTCATGGTTAGCCCACTGTTAGCTCCCTGATGGCTCACTGTTAGCCCACTGTTAGCTCCCTGATGGTTCATGGTTAGCCCACGGTTAGCTCCCTGATGGCTCATGGTTAGCCCACTGTTAGCTCCCTGATGGCTCATGGTTAGCCCACTGTTAGCTCCCTGATGGTTCATGGTTAGC